>PVIC010019780.1:0-30193 GCA_004025085.1 Thryonomys swinderianus | reverse complement strand
AAACTGCTAAAACCTGGACCAAGGCCAGCATCCTGAACTGTTCCCTCTTGGGGAACTCTTGAAAGGGTCTCTTTCTAGTTTAATGGGTCTATGCAGTTTAAAATATTTCAGCTCTCTCAGCAACATTTCTTTAGAGACAGTGTTTCATTAGAGACCAAATTGGCATTAACTGGTAAAGTTTCACAGAAGAGCAGCTTCACTTGTGCATTTTTTTCAGGGCACAGCTGGTCGTGAAGACCCTATTGCCTTTCCCTGGCCCTGTCTCTGCCTCTTGTTTGCCTCCATTCTCCTTCCACCTCAGATATCACTGAGATGGAAAATCATGGAAAATTACCCATGTCATAGGCTCAGGTGGCTTCAGATAAGAGGCCAGGAGATAATTTAGACAGGCAGGATGGGGCAGGAAAGCTTCCCTGAGCTCCTGCCAGTGACTTTGCTCAGTCACGTGAGCTTCAGTCCTTTAGCTGTGACAATGAAAATAGGGCAATGCAGGTGTGGGCACGGCATGGACATCTCGGTGGATGTGCACCAGGTGTTCCCATAGGCCTTCGAGCAGGTGGTCACCAGCTTCCTCCAAAAGTACTGCAACCCAATGGATAAAAATGGCATTCCTGTAAAAGTTGTGGAGGAAAGAGCAGATGAAACAGCAGGAATCATCTATAGAAAGAGGATTGCAATTTGTTAGAATGTGATTCCAGAAAGTTTAAGAAAGGTGAGCATTTTAAAGGTACCTAGTATCCAGTTAGAGGAAGAATCATGGCTCAGTCTTCAGGAAAGACACGTGGTGATACGGAGTCACTGCTTACGTGGACACAGTATGCATCAATGAAGGAAGAGTCTGTTTTGAGGGAAAGTATGGAAAATCCAAATTGGACAGAATTCATTCAGAGAGGCAGGATTTCTATCACAGGGGCTGGATTTCTCAACTGCATTTTGGAAACCCTTGCCAGCACATTCTTTTATTTATTTATTTATTTATTTATTTATTTATTTATTTATTTATTTGTTTGTTTGTTTGTTTGTTTGTTTGTTTGTTTATTTTTTGAGACAGGGTCTCGCTTTGTAGTTCAGGCTGGCCCTCAGCTCACTATGTAGCCCAGGCAAACCTCCAGCTCAGCAATCGTCCTGTCTCTGCCTCCTGAGTGCTGTGATTACAGGCGTGAGCCACCACGCCCGGCACTGTGGTGTGTGGTATGGATTGCTGGTGGGTGTGAGTCACCACGCCCAGCATTGTATGTGGTTACCGGGATCAAACTCAGGACCTTGCGCTTGTGAGGCAGGTGCCAGAACCACTGAGCTAAATCTCCAGCCCTGCCAGCCCATTCTTAAGACAGGGAGCCCAGAAGGGAATTAGTTGCTGAAGGAACAGTGTGGTGCCCCCTTAGCATAATAAAAGATCATCATACTGGGGCTCAAACTTGGGCCCTTGTGCTTCCAAGGTCAGCTGCATCCGAGTCTGCTTTTTTTCCTCTCAAGAATCACTTCTTGGCTACAATCTTGGCACAATTCCTGGAGTACAGGTTTGAGACTGTAATGCTGACACCTCACAGAAGAGGACAATTTCCGCTCAGGACTGAAATGACACATCCCTTGGAGCCTGCTTCACATAGTGGGACTCAAGGAAATGAGACCTTCTAGCTTGATTTTTTAGGATGCGGGCTCTTTATGATTTTGCATAAAAGGGAAAACCGTGTAAGATGATGGCAGTCCTCCTCAGGGAGTCGCCCTGGTCATGTGCGATGGTGTCAGGGCAGCCAGGGACAGGATAAAGGGCCACAGAGGTGCTTGTGCTCGTGGGTCACCAGTGTCATTGTTCTTAGGATTCAGGAGAGGATTCTTGAACAAAAAGAGTTGCTCACCCTGATAGTGTTTTTCTAGGGGTTCCTGAAACAGATAGGCTTATGTCAGACCCGCCTTGAAACTAAGACACATCTTTAAGATTCTCAGAAATCAAGAATTTATTTATACCCTTAAATGATGCCTAACTGTTACCCCTATTTCTTTTCTAATGTAACACATGAACTGTGCTCAGCCCTCTGAAAGAACAGGCAGCAAAGAGTAGAAGGCAGCTTCTTGCCTCGCTCCTTCTAGCTTGTTCTGTGATAAGGAGCAATTCGTTCACCTCTCTTCTTATCTGGGAAAATCAGGATGTCAGGCGTAGATCTTTTTGCTGCGGATGGCGATGAAGGTACAGGTTTGGGAGTGAGATGTGGGTTTGAATGATCGTGAACATGACAGTAACTCTTTCTGAAGCTTGTTTTTAAAAATTTATATAATGCGATAATGGGATCAACTGTGTACTTCCTGGTGCCTAGTAGAAGCCCAGTAAATAGGTTTTTATTTGAAAACATTTTGGAAATACACCTTCGAAATGTAATGTCAAGTGGAATTACTGTTTGAAAATTAGATGACAGTAGCTTGTGTTTCCCACGATGGGAAGCCAAAATATATAAATGCACTCTACCTGAGAAGCAATAATTTGAAATTCATCTTCTTATGATAAAAACTGAGCCATTAACTGGAAAAAAAATTGATAGCTTAATGTGAGGCATGAACACTGCTTTTTATATAGTCTCCTTTTCGTCTTTTCTTATCATCCCTATGAGGTCTTTTTGTCTCAGGAGACACTTCTAGATCTCTGCTCAAGGTGAGAGGTGTGGCCTGAAAACCTCAAATGTGAGCTAATATTATTTAAATTTCCTCACCAAGCACCACTTACTACCTAAGGAAATTTGTGCAGAAGCCATAAGTCAAAGTAGCAAGTCTATAATGAAAGAATTGAAGCCAATCAGATAAACTATTTTCAGCAAACTTACCTCCCTTTTCTGTCTCTGTCCTCTTATTTGGTCTTCCAGTAAACCCCTGCAAACATAGGAATGTGTAGGCATTCTTCTGATAATATCTGAAATTCATAATTTTTCACAATGCATACACGCCCCAGGAATGTAACTCTTATGAATTACAGGGGTGACTATGACAAAAGGAACGATAGCATGTCCAAAGAAAAACACAGATCAGGAAAATGTGTTGTTGGAGGAAAATGGCATCCTTTTTGGGTTTGCACTTTACATATTTATATACATCTGAAACTGACAATTATAAACATATCTAGAATTTCCACAAGTGCATTATGCAAGTTTATTTATTTTAAATGTATTTATTGGTTAGAAGGATTAACTCTATTCTCCTCAAAGAAGAATCGAGAAGCCACTTTCTTGCTCCTTTTGTGATGGAGGTAGTGGAAACTGTCACAGGAAGAGGGCAGACATGCTTTTCTTCTCCTGTAATATTCAAGGAGAGTAGTCAGTGGTGTGGTGAGTTCCAAGCTTTCTAGTCATGCATGTACTCAGAATGTTTGAGGAAACATCCTAATGGATATATGCAGCTGTGCTTAGTTTTAGTATATGTGCTGCCGAAGCGAGCACAGCTGTGCTTAGTTAATATCTCACGGTGGCCACTTACTTGAGGTCTACCTAATAAAGTACACATAAATTCCTGCCACAAACTGTAAAAAATTCATTTTTTGTGATTTCTTAGTAGTTCTTTTTTCAAAAATGGCAGTTTAGTAAGGGTTCATCACAATGATATTATTAACTTTTTTGGTCAGATTTTTGTTTTTGTTGTTGCAAAGACAATTTTGAGTTCTCTCTTGGGTATTCCAGGGTGCTTAGCAGTATCCTATCTCTGCCCTGTAAATACCAATTGGAAAAAATAAAATTATCTCCGGCATTTCTAAACACCGGGGAGAAAAACCTGCTCTGTCAAAAAACCACTAACCTCATGGAATATAGTAGTTAAGTATGTCATTGTTTTAAGTATGTCATTTACAATGAGAAGTTGCCTTGTAAGGATTTTTAGTTTAGAGAGGGAAAGGTAGAAAAGCGAGGTTTGATAATTAGGAGAGGTGCTGACTAAGCAGTGACAATCTAAATCCTTACCAGTAAGTTTGTAAGTCCTGTAAGCAAATGAGCTGAGAAAGTGTTGTTGAGTTCTCTGACTGGAGAGCTCCCCTTCTTCCCTCGGCACTTTGACCATGTGGATGTGGGTATGGGAGATGCCCAGGGACTGCAAGAGTGTGACTGTATACCAGCTTTGTGAGTCAGTGTTTCTAGGATTTGTCCAGCCGAGATTTCAGAGGCAAACTCTCAGAACACAGGTAACAAAATAAAAAATAGTAAAGTGGGACTACTACAACCAACAGAGTGTAGAGAACATCAATCAAACAAGATAAAACATGTGCAAACCATATATTGGTAAGGGATAAAAATAAAAATGTACAAGGAAGCCAAACAACTCAATAGAAAGAAAACAATCCTGTTTACAAGTGAGGAAAAGACATGAACAGACTTTTCTCAGAAAAGCATGCAAATGGCCAAAAAATACATAAAACAATGTTCAACATTACTAATCATCAGGATAATGTAAAATAAAAATATTATTACTTCACACCTTAGAATAGTTATTACCAAAAGGACAAAAAGTAACAAATATGGGTGAACATATAAAGAAAAGAGACAATTTGAATATTTTTATGTTGTTGGGAATATAAATTAAGAAAGTCATTTTGGAAAACATTATTATGATTCCTCAGAAAACTAAATATATAGCTACCAAATGACTAGAAACTACATTGCAAATGATTATCTATCTATCTATCTATCTATCTATCTATCTATCTATCTATCTATCTATCTATCTATCATCTATCTATATCATCTATCTTCTACCTATTATCAATCTATCTATTATCTATCTATCCATCATCTACCTATTATTTATCTACCTAATCTCTCTCCTGTCTCTCTCATCTCCAGGTGTGTATCCAGAGGATATGGAATCACTATACCAAACAGATCAGTTTATTGCAGCACTATTCACATAGCTAAGATACAGGATCAAGCACAATGCATGAATGGATAAGGAAAATGGTGCATATACACAATAAAAATCATTCAGCCTTAAAAAGAAAAAAACTATTTTGTGTCAAATTAACCTGGGGAAATAAGTTAAACTCTGAAAATCACAGTATGGTATGATTTATATAGGAGGACTCTGAAAAAGTCAAATACATAGAAACAGGTAAAATAGTGATTACTAGAAGATGAGGTGGGTTAAGAAATTGGAGAGATGGTCAGTTGGACTTCATGGTAACTATAGTTAACAATATATTCTGTATGGAAGAATCTCTCTCTCTCTCTCTCTCTCTCTCTCTCTCTCTCTCTCTCTCTCTCTCTCTGTTTTGTTTTTCTTTTTTTTGATTCAGCATCTCTCGGTGTCATCCAGGATGGGTTTGAACTCAGTACAATCCTCCTCCTCCCTCAGGCTCTTGAGTGCTGGAGTTACAGGCATGAGTCACCACTCCCAACTTTTCAGAATTTCTGAGACTAGATTTTAAGTTTTCTTGCTGCTAAAAAAATGACAAAGATGTGCAATGCTCATAGCCGACAGGTTGTTTTAGCCATGTGCACATATTTAAAAATACATTTGTACATTGTACAGCTGTAAGTCTATATAATTTTTACTTTTCAGCTTGCCAGGCAGCCAGCCAGCAAGACAGACAGTTGGAAGTTGCCCAGGAGCTGAGGAGGTTGTGGCTCTGGGCAATGCAGCTGCAGCTGACCAGCCCCTTTGCCTGGTAAGGATGGTGGGACATGCACAGGGGAGAACGTGTTTGCTGCAGGTCTAGTAGACTGCAGGGCTGTGGAAGAGACAGGTTGAAGATGTATGGGAACTAGGAGGTAAGAGAGGGAATCAGATGGTCACAAACCAAGTCACAGAGGGACAAATCAGGGGACCAGGGGGCACCTCTGGAAGCGGGAAGGATGGCTGCAGGCAGAAGAGTTCATGAATTTGATGGCAGGAAGGGGTGGGTTTAACACTTATTATCTCTGTATCTTGTTAAGCTCTAAGGGAACCTCTTTTCTAGAAAATGAAGGAGCGAGTTAGGAAAGCAAGTGGTGTTATGATATGCCAAGGGCAAGGGAAGAGAATTTTAAAACTGTGAGCAACATTTAAGAGCTCAGGTAAGACAGCACTCCAAACACTGATGATGGCATTAATTCTGTTGTCTTTTAGACCGTCTGCAACTATATGCAGAGGACCTGAGACAGGAGAGGAAAAGGCAAAGGACAGGATTCGTTTACTTACCAAGTTCCTTCTAGGTTAGGGTACTGTTCTAAGTACTGGAGACAAAGTAGTAGAGAGATTCAATGCAATTTTACGATCTTGTACAGTCTGGAGGGGAAGTGCAGAGAATAAATAAGGCCAACATAGAGGAGGTGCCGTTGGACAATGGCTGGAAGGAGGTGAGGTTTGTAGCCATGTTGACGTCTGGCCAAGCACATTCGAGGCAGATGGAACATCCCATGCCAAGGTCCTGCGCCAGGAGTAGCCCTGATGTATCTGAAGTAGGGAGAGAAGCCTGTCTAGTACATGGATTGGGCCAGTCTAAGCAGGAGGTAACATGTAAGTTGAAGTCAGAGAGCAAGGCTGAAGGGCTGGCTGCGTTATGTGGGGTCTGCTGACTTGTGGCTTTTAAATTGATTCAGTGCTGGAAATTGAGGGAAGATGAGGCGGGAGGCTGAGAGCCTGGGGAAAGGTTAGGGATATTGGCACAAGCATTCTACATATGACCATTAGGAAGGGAAGGAAAGGATTCCCAGAGTGAGCAGATCAACTGGGAGCCTTACATGAAAAGTATCAAGAGAGTAAGCGGAAACTGAGGTGAAAGCGGAATGGGTTGCTAGATGGGGAGAGACTTAATGATTAAATGACTAATGTTTATCTAGCACATGTGATGTGCTAAGTGTTTTGCCTTGGCTCATTCAATTCTCCCTCCTTTCTATTACATTATCTAATTACGTTAATATAGTATTATCAAAATTTTGCATGTGTAGGAACTCAGGCATTAGCACGGTTGTCTGTCTTCCCGTATCCCACAGTGTAGAGGGAGGATGTAGATTCCGTTAGTCCAACCCTCCTCCTCCCAGCTATGTGGAAGAATAATTAGGAAGGGCCGGAGATTTAGCTCAGTGGTTCCGGCTCCTGCCTCGCAAGCGCAAGGCCCTGAGTTCGATCCCCGGTAACCACATACAATGCTGGATGTGGTGACTCATGCCCACCAGCAATCAATACCACATACCACAGTGCCGGGCATGGTGGCTCACGCCTGTAATCACAGCACTTGGGAGGCAGAGGCAGGAGGACTGCTGAGTTCGAAGCTTGCCTGGGCTACATAGTGAGCTCAGGGCCAGCCTGGACTACAAAGTGAGACCCTGCCTTAAAAAAAAAAAAAGAATAATTAGGAAATAAAAATAATATATATACAAAAGGTACAACTTCATGCATCTACAGACACATTGTGCAGTCATCACCATAATTGGATAATGAACCTCATTTCACATAACTGGCTTCCCCACCCCACTCTCTCTCTCTCTCTTCTTTCCTCCATTTTTCTTTCTCCTTCAGCACCCTTCAGAATAACCTGTTAGGGTGCTGCTGAATACTGACATGTGACAAAGATGTATCTGGGTTCCCGGATGGGATGTTAGGGAGTCACTGGTAAAAGTAGCTGAGGAATAAGCAGCATTTTGCAGTCGTTGGTGACCAAATAAATGGCAAGGAGTGGAGGTAGCTGTTATTAGCTGTTGCACTGAAAGGACATGGGGGTCATGGTCAGTGACACAGAACTGAAAACTACAGACGTTCACTTGTTTATACCCTGAGAGGGAGGTGCTAGATCAAAGTGGCACAGTAGGAATCAAAGTATGAGAGAAAGGATAGGGAGCAAGGTCAGGGAATAAGTGTAAAGGTTTCAAGTCTTGAAATAGCCTTGAGAGAAAACTCTTTGTTTTAGAGAAAATAAGGAGAACCAAAGAAGTAAGTGGTGGATCTCAAGGTCACAGAGCCAAGTAGATAGTGGTTCAGGGGCCAGAGTCCATGTTTCTGTTATAGAGACATCCAGCTGCTCTTGCTGATTCATCTGTTGGTTACTTATGTCCTATCCTGAGGGAGTTATTGTGGTTAATGAATAAATACAGCCCAGCAAAGCACAACATAAAGCACAGCTCTGCAGAAACACTGAAGACATCTTGATTTGGAGTTTCCTTCCCAATTCCCCCTCCCTGGCTTGTTAGCAGAAGAACTGACTTTGCCAAGTATCACCTCACTCTCAGAGACTTCCAGTTTCCACCAATACTAAGCAGGTACTCAGCAGAGAAAACTAAGGTCACCTGCAGGGAATTTCTAGTTGGATCAGACTCTACTGAGCCAATAAAAATGCTTCCAGTAGATACATGGGCACAGATGGTAAATCAAGCCAGTGTGCAAAGGAATGACTTACAACAACTGCTATAGATATGGCAGATCCTAGCATGCCACTTCACCAAAGCCTGTAATTGGGTTACAGTCCAGGTAGGACATGAATAACCGTAGTTTTTACTTTTGAATTTCCTACCCCTCACCAGTGGTGATCACAGACATATTGTGGACCAGGGAGGTCTTTGATTTAAGAATCTAGAGTTTGTGAGGGAAGATATTCAGTGCATCCATCCATGCATAAGATTTTAGGTACAGATTTTGATGGTATTGCTATTCTGCTTACATTAAATAAAACATAAATTTTTAACCCCAAAGGAATTACAATAGTGTGTTCTTAATACTTGTATTATCTTGGGCAAACAAGATAATTGAAATTCTTGATTAATGTTTAACCAGAAGAGTATGTTCAGTTCAAGAAAAGGATTCATTCCATAGTTCAAGCTGAGGTGTCCTGATAATTAGAGTTCAGGCTCCAGGGAGAAGCCTCCAGATCAGCTGGTGTTTGGCTATAATTGCAAGGGGGAACTTCCAGACCATGTGGATCAGATATAAGTTCTTAATCTTTTCTTATCTGACTATGGAAATTTGCATGAAGAAGCATGATTTTTCTCTCAGCGAAGTGGACCGAGGAGGAGCTCATTTCCGTCAGATTCACACCACTTTGGAAGGTATTCGATTCAAAAGAGCCATTTACCAAGGACAGTACTGTAGACGTGTTGGTTGTTGTGAAGACAGAAACGACAGCTGTGTCACTCAGTTCTATGAGGCACATGCGTGGTGTTACTGTGATCGATTCTGTGAAAGGGAAAATTCTGATTGCTGCCCTGACTACAAGTCCTCTTGCCAGGAAGAGAACAGGTGGCCTCCTCCCACACAGCCTTGGTATCTAGAAGGTAGGCTTCGGGACTGTGGCCCAGTTCTTGATAAGTCCTGCCATTTCTTTCTGTCCTTCCTCCCTCCTTCCCCTCTTTCCTGTCTTCTTCCTTCTTTCCTGTCCTCTCTTTGTCCCTACTCTCATCTCTTTTCTTTCCATCTCCATCTCCCTTTCCTTTTTCTTTTTCCTTCCTCAGCAAAATAAAAATGATCAGTGTGATTGCCGGGGTGGATGGCTCTGGGTTGTTAAAGTGCCGCCGTTCTGATGCTTAGCATCTACAGCACACTGGCCCCTTTGGGAAAGCTTGGGTGTATGGTGGCAGTGGCTGGGTCTGGGCACTGTTTTGAGCACTTTCAACTTATATAAGGTCTGAAGTGGCTCTTCTTCATAAAATGTGTTGACATCAGGACTATCAAAATTTTTTGAGTGAAAAGTGTTAAGGAAGCTCACACAAGTTTCAAGACTGATAATGTCTCGATTTCTGAAACGTTCGTCATTTTGTGGACTTGGCCTCTAACATTACAGTCTGTTGTATTAGTAATGCCATTAAAACCAAGATGAAAACAAAATAAAGCCAGTCGCTTTCCCAACCTAAGTAATATCAAATAGATATTTCATATATACTTCTGTTTTATTTTTCCAGTCTGGAGATTTTAGGATTATTGCAAAGGAAGAAGGGTGTTGTGTCAACCAGGTGTAAAAGCTCCAGTGGACAAATGCAAATGGTTCATAAAGGAAATGATGAGGTTTACTGCTCTGATCTGATTGTATGAGGATGGATATTGATTTTGAGCAAATGCAAACTCTGAGACAAAACAGGCAAAAAATCCCTATATAGATGCACACAGGGAGCTCTGTCTTTTTCCTCTCATTACAGGAAATCTTCACAGGATAAAAGGAAATGTGGGGTTAATTGGGGCTCTGTCACACTTCTGTACATAGATCCTTATGCCTAGAAATTCCTGTGGGACACCATAGACTTGATACTTTTATTTCAACATCTATGTGTTGTTGCCCTCTTTTCCAGTAATATTATTTTATGCATAAAATTGATAGAAATGCTTCTTTAAAAATATGCCTGTATGAAAATTTCCTACAGAACTATAATTTTCCCAAGACATTACACTCTGTCAGAGGAAAACTCAACCAACATTATTCCTCCTCCCCCCAGAGTGGCTTATGCTCCACTTAGTGTGAGAGGTTTGCGTCCCTCTTCAACAATTGTTCACTGAGCATTTCCTTGGTGCTAACAACCTACTTGCCACTACTTTAGTAATAGAGGAAATGACAAGATCTGGTTCTCATGTAATTCATAATCCAATTAGTAGAGGGTGTGAGATAGACCACAGGTTCACTGTACAATTTCAAACTGTGATGTATTTTCTAAAGAACATATTTAAGGTGCTGAAGAATGTTTTATTTGATGTAGCACTGGTATTTAAGGTATTTGGAACATTCACCTGAGTAAGGAGCCCCAAGGGGAGCAGATAAGTGGAGACAGGAGGAATAAGGAATGAGCTGAGCTAGAGGAAAGTTGGCAGTTAGTTACTGCTGTTGTAGGTAACATTTATTTATGAAATCTCATACATTATCTGGCAACCTTTCTTAGTTCTCTGTTACAAACAATAATGCACTTTTATCACACAAGACATTTCCACACCCAAATCTCTCATTACATAAACACTACACAATGCAGAAATTATAGATTATTTCCTTTAGAGGTAGTAACAAATGATGAATGCCTGGTATTTTTGCTACTGTTTAACAAGAAGATTCTTATTGATGCTTGTTCTGGTTTAGATGTAAAGTGTCCCCCAAAGTCTCATGCATTCATAGCTGGGGCTTTGGGAGGTGACTGGATGGCTTGTTAACCCAGCAAAGGGCTCTGAGTTGAGTGAAGCGTAGGTGGTGGTGCCTGCTCAACATGGGTCGGTCACTGGAGACAAGGCTGGAAGGCTGCTCTTGTCCCCTGTGCACTCTTTTCCTTTGTTTCCTGGCAGCTGTGTGTTGAGGGTCGAGGAGCTTCGTTCCACCATGCCCTCATGCATGGAGCCAGCTAATTGTGAACAGAGCCAAACTGATTTATCCTCTGCTTTTTGGTACTGAGAATTGATATAGGGCCTTTACAGTAAGCTAAGTCTCTTCTCTCTCTCTTTTTTTTTTTTTTTGAGACAGGGTCTCACTTGGGAGTTCAGGTTGGCTCTGAGCTCACTATGCAGGCCAGGCAAGCCTGGAACTCAGCAATCCTCCTGCCTCTGCCTCCCGAGAGCTGGGATGACAGGTGTGAGCCACCACACCAAGCACTGTGGTATGTGGTATTGATTGCTGGTGGGCGTGAGTCACCACGCCCAGCATTGTATGTGGTTACCGGGGATAGAACTCAGGACCTTGCACTTGGGAGGCAGGTGCCGGAACCACTGAGCTAAATCTCTGGCCCTCTTCTCTGATTTTTAATTTGAGGCAGGTTCTTGCTAAATGGCTCAGGCTGTGCTGAACTTACAATCCTCTTGCCTCAGGCTTCCAGAATCTGGGATTATAAACACATGCCAGTGCATCCAGATAAACCTCTCCTCCTCTGTGTTGCAGGTGTCAGGTATTTTGTTCCAGTGATGGGAAAGTGATAGACAATGGAGACAAAACTTGCTATTTTCAGACAAGTTGAAGATCAAGATAAAAAATGTAAAAGCAACAGAAAATAGTACTAATGTAAAATAGAAGCATTCAAGCAATTAAGTGTTTTTGTTTAAAAATCTAGATTTTTTAAAAAAATTAAATTCATTTTTAAAAATTGAATTCTTTATTGATATATTTTACATACAGCTCACAATCACACTCAACATTGGGGAATTTGTACTAGTATATGACATGAGTTAATTCTCATTATACCCATATCCCTAACTACCCTACAACTCCCCTCCCCTTATGTACATATGTTTTCTTTTCAAATCATATTTATTCTTTCCCCTCATTACTTTCCCCTACCAATTTTCACTGAAGCCTTGCTAGCATTTAATGCTGGTTAATTTCACAATAGTAGTCATTCTTTGTAGAGTGAGATGAAATCTCAGTGTTGTTTTCAACTGCATCTCTTGAATGACCAGTTATGTTGAGCATTTCTTCATATGCTTTTTGGCTGCTTTTTTCAGATGCCCATTTTTGAATTGGGACTTTGAACTTGGAAGGGCTGATTTTTTAAAAGTTTTTATATATTCTAGATAAAAACCCTTTGTGTGACAAACAGCTAGTAAAGATTTTTTCCCATGTTCTTGGATGTCTTTTAGCTGTGCCAGTGGTTTCTTTGGTTGTGCCAAAGCTTTTTAATAGGATGAGATCCCATTTGTTGATTCTTTCTGCTAGTTCTCATGCTATAGAGGTTTTGTTCATAAAGTCTTTTCCAAAGCCAATGTCTCCAAGAGTTCTACCTAACCTGTTTTGCAGTAGGTTTATTGTTTCTGTTTTAATGTTTAAGTCTCAACACCATTGTTATTTTAGTTTAGTACATGGTGAAAGAGATAGGTCTAACTTTAGTTTTTGGCATGTTGAAATCCAGTTTTTCCAGAATCATTTGTTAGAGAACTGTCTTTCCTCCATCGAGGATGTTTGGCTCCTTTGTCAAAGATAAGGTGGCTTAGTGTATTCAGGGTTGTTTCTGGATCTTCTAATCTATTCCACTGGTCCTCAGGTCTGTTACTTTGCCAGTACCATGCAATTTTTGTCACAGTGACTTTACAGTACAGTTTTAAGTTAGGGATTATAATACCCCCTGCCATGTCCTTGTTGCTTAGAATTGCTTTTGGTATTCTAGGTTTCTTGTTTCAGATTAATTTTTGGATTATTTTCTCTAGCTCTGTGAAGTATGGTGTTGGGATTTCAGTCGGGATTGTATTGAATTGTATAGTAGTTGTGGGAGTATAGCCATTTTGACGATGGTGGTTCTCCTGATCCAGGAACAAGGGATATCTTTCCATCTTCTGTTATCCTCTTCTATGTTTCCAGCACTATATTGAACAAGATTGGTGACAGCGGATATCCTTATGTCATTCCTGATCTTAGTGTAAAAGGTTTCAGTTTTTGCCCATTTAGTATGATGTTGGCTGTTGGTTTCTCATAAATAGCTTTTATTAGGCTGAAATAAAGTGTGTCTATTCTGATTTTCTGCAGGGTTTTGATCATAATGGGTGTTGAATTTTGTCAAATGCTTTTTCTGCATCTACTGAGATGGCCATATCATTTTGTCCTTGAGTCTGTTAATATGGTGTATTACTTTTTATTGATTTACATACGTTGAACCATCCTTGCATCCCTGGGATGAATCCATTCTTGTCAGTGTGTATGATCTTCTTGATGATTTTCTGTACTCTATTTGCAAGTATTTTATTGAGGATTTTTGCATGAATGTTCATTGAAGAGATTGGCCTGTAGGTTTTTTTTTTTTTTTTTTGGTTGTGTCTTTCTCTGCTTTTGGAATCAAGTTAATAGTTGTTTCAAAGAATGAATTTGGGAGTACTGCCTCCTTTTCAAATTCATTAAAGAGTTTGTGATGTATTGGCATTAATTCTTCTTTAAAAGTTTTGTAGATTTCAGCAGTGAAGCCATCAGGACCAGGGCTTTTCTTTGTTGGTAGGATTTTTATTACATTTTCTATTTCACAGACTGATAATGGGTTATTTAACATTTTAATATCCTCTTCATTCAGCTTCAAAGTTCATATGTGTCTAGAAGTCAGTTACATTTCTTTTATATTTTCCATCCTTTTGGAGTACAAATTTTCAAAATATGTGTTTATTATCCTTTGGACTTCCACTGGATCTGTGGTAATTTTCCCATTTTCATTCCTCATAGCATGAATTTGGGCCTTTTTCTCTCTTTGTTTAACAAGCTTGGCTAAAAATATATAGATTTCTACATACTTTTTAAACACTGGAAAATTATCAATTTGGTGCCTGCTTTCTTTTATGATGACATTAGCTAGCTTATGTTATGGATATCCCCTTCCCATTTAGCCCTGTGTCCCACTTCTTGATATTTTCTACAAGAACTACTTCTCTTATTTCCTGGGAAATGACTTTGTGGAACACTTGGAGTTTCTGTGAGGAGAAATCCTTGTTGTTGTTCAATATTAAACTTGTACAATTGTACGTGGAAATTTTGTATTGCTACTGTTACATTTATTTTGTATTGGAAGGAAGAAGATTTATTTGAAAATGTGAGCATTTTCAAAGTTAGTTCAACTCTATTTTATCATACTGTATGATTGGTGAGTTCAAGTGACATGAAAATATAGACTAATAACAATGGTAATACAGAGGTAATACAGAAGTTTCACATACAGAGGTTTGTACTGAGGATCAGTTGAGGTTCATATTCTTTTAGTAAAATATAGTCCCTGAAAGTAACATAATTTGGCTCTGGATTCATGGAAAACACAAGGAGATCACCATATACGGTTTTACACAGCAGGTACTCCGATAGACCTTCCATATTACACCTCAGTTCCCCCTACTGAGCTTACTGTTACCCTTCCCACTACCTAAGATTACTAAGTACTACAAAGCCAAATGGGTTCAAAGCCCATTTCCAGTATTATCCCATTCATTATTTAATTCCACCTTGTTTAGTAAGGTGGTTATTTTGTATCAATTATACACGGAGCTTTTAGAGAGTAAGGAGGGAGGGTCTACTTTTTCTATGCTAATCATTTATTGCTACATGATTCTAAAGAATGAATGCAATTTCAGAAGTAGTGTTTTTATACATGAGGTACTTTAAAAATGTATTTGTAAAGCACTAAAGTATTGCTTTTTATACCCATAGCTTCAATGGGCAATTCTCATATACTATCAGAGGATGGAAACTAAATAAGAATAGTTGATGTTATTTGAAACATATTATATGTTCATAATTGCAGGAAAAACTGAAGGGGATAAGAATACAGTACTATTATTAGGTTATGAGAAATTTATAACCTATGTGGGTCAGAAGATTTAGGAATGTGAAACAATTAGATACCACTGTAAATGATACCATATTTGTGTTCATGGTATACAATAATATAATGCCTACAATCTCATCTGAAAAGGGGGGATGTTAAAATATTTAATATTTACTTAACCAATACTATGTACAAGTACTGATTGCATCAGATTGACAACTGTCCTAGAAACACACATTTTAATGTAAAAGGGTATGTTCCCAGGATTTTTGGTCCTTAAAGACCAGGTGCTATCAGATTTCTGCTCCAGCATTAGGCAATTAGAATGTGGCCCTGAGGTTCCTGATCTGTTTTGGCTCTTCATACTTTATAAATCATATTTAAATCTCAGTCCATCAAATTGAGAAGGGTACAGTCCCTGTATTTTATGGAGATAGTCTCCAGCGTCTAGGAGCACTTCACTGCTATCTCTTTGGCCTGAAGGCAGCCATATGTCCCTAGCAAACCCCAAGAAAGACTGAGCACCAAAGCTTTTTTTGCTGTGTGGCAATGTTCTGCTGTAGGACAAAATAGCAAAGAATTATATTGAAGATAACTGCAGCAAACTTTAACAGCATTCAGAATCATCTCAAAGCAGGGCTATTAGATGTCTGGATTTGGAGAGACTATGTCAATTTAATACTATCTTTTGTTTCTTTGAAATGAGATTGCACTATGTGGCTTTGAACTCCCAGGCTCAAGTGTCCTCCTGTCTCAACTTTCTGAGTAGCAGAGATTAGAGGTGGAGGCCACTCAGCCTGGCTTGAATTCAGTGTTTTCCTGACTCTCAGTAAACTGTAGCACTCCTGATGGGCTAAACTGTATTTGACCTTTTCTTATTTTAGAAGTAGAGTCCATTCTAGAAAGCACTTGTTACTTCTTCAATTTTTATTGTTTGAGAAGTAGAATTTTGTGAAGACTTCAGTTTAGGTAGAACTTCATATTATAGATAGAACTTGTTTCAGGGATAGTTTTTTACTCTGTTCATTATTGAGAGAAGCAGTTAATCATCTTATTTAGTAAAAGAAAGTTCACATTAGATATAATTGCTCCCATGGAGATAATTTTCCCGTTTTATATTGCATTTGGAGGTAACTGGTTGAAAAGTAATGAGTACCATATAAAACTTTAAAAATGTTCAAAATGAACTAAAATAAAAATACAAAGATACTTTATATTAGTTTTGGATGTCTAGACATTTTCCTCTGAGGTGCTGTGCTATTCATTTAGCAACGTAGTAGGTGTTGCTTGTCAGTGAACAAGCTACACAGTAATGTCTAGTTTTGGTTCATCTTACCTATCCTCAGAACTCTTTAGATCAACAATATAAAAGTGTTTATACCATATGAAGAACTAAAAAATAAATATGTCATTTTTATGTATGTTGGAAGTAGGACACATCAATAAATATCTAACTTGCACATTTTCCTCTTATGTCTGATGGTAGCTTCCATGGAATGGAGGCTTTCAAATGTCAGGCATACATGCATGTGCGCGCACGTGCACACACACACACACACACACACTCACAGAATCTGAAGCAAATCTAGGGTAGATTTTCTAGACATAATCTTTTTTTTTTGTAACAGTTTTTAAGAAAGAAGCCTCATGTACCATCTGCTATGAATAGACCTAAGTTAATTTAATATAAAAAAGGTAAGTGACACAGTTGGTTTACTTACTCTTTCAGAAAGTTCTTGATTATATCATAATAAAAATAAATCACAATTCAGATTCTTCCACATATACAGATCATTACAAAATTAAACATTGGTAAAGAGACAAAATGCAATTTTGACTTTCTGAGATATGTACTAACTGGGGATCAAATGTGAAACATTGAACTATCTCAGCTAATCCCCATAAATTCGAGACTACTAATTTAACCAGTGGAATTTGGTCACTTATATTCTTTATGCTGGCAACAAGTCATAAATTATGCCAATGAAAGCTCATTTCTGACATTCATTTTACTCTCTGTGCTGATAAGAACTGTTGATGGGTAATGGCAGCATGTGTAGCAGCTGTCCTGAAGTGTGGCCTCTCAGAATTAACATGACTGGCTACCTATGGGGTGTAGATTCTAGACTAGAGCTAGTAAGATCTTCCCTGCAGAGTGGCATGGACCAACACAGAAATTTATAGCACTCTGTGCAGGTATTTTATAATCAGTAACAGACATGATATTATCAAGTTTCTCAAATCAACAGAACTGAATCTCACTCCCAAAATTTTAATTTGCCTAATTTTGTACATCTGTTTAAATTGAAAACTCCTTTAATTTTCTGGCTTTGTATTATTGATTTTGAACAAGATTTTATGTGAGATGTTTTGAAATAGGAAATACTCAAAGGAAATGTGGTAGGAGAAACTAATGAGGGGAATGAATAAATATAATTTGAAAAGAAAAAAAGCACATGTATATAGTGCGTAGAGAGTTGTGGGGTGGGTTGGGATATGAGTAAATATGAGAATTAACTTATGTTATATATTGGTACAAATTCCCCAATGTTGAGTGTGATTGTGAGCTGTATATAAAATGTTCCAATAAAGAATTCAATTTAAAAAAGATTTTATGTGTATAAGTAATTTGACAAACTTAAAGGGAAGTGCTTCAGATTGGAGGGATTCTCTTATTTTCTAACAATCATAGTTTCCCACCTACTTCCATTTTGGATTTTGGCTTGGAGTGAAGCCATTTCCCTTCTTGAGCTCTGAATTCTATCTTTATTTATTCCTGTTGCTTCTTCCTAGTGTCCTCTTCCGAATGTCTGCCAGTTGGAAGGTTTTGAATTTAGTTCTAGATCACTGTCTATTGATATGTGCTCCATCTAACCGACAGTCATCTAGTCTCAGGGTTTAAGAAATGTGTATGTATGTTTTGGCGTTTTCTTAATTTGTGCTCAGGCCTTGGTTTTGGACATCTACACATTACTGTCAACTTGATATCTCCATGAAGATGTTTAATCTAGATTTAGTCTAAATCTAAACAGGACTCTAGATTTGTTTCATTTTATAGCTAGACCTTGAATCAAGGACCCCCATGTAGTAGGCAAGTGCTGTACCAATGAGTCACAGGTTTAGCCCAAGTTTGCCCCCCACACACACTAATTCCTTATTTTAGTAATGGCTTTGCTATGTCTCTACTTATAAACCAAAATCCCACTGAGATGCACTCGATTCCTTTTCACATCCCTTACTCCACAAACTCAATCCATGATTTTGGTTTACTTTCAAATTATAACATTCCATTTCTATCTTCACTAGTATTATTCAAGACCCTGGGGAACTTACAGTATTTATCACAAGGGCAAAGAGTAAGGCAGAGAAGTATTGATGGAAAAAAGTTTGACTTTATTGTAAATTTGATGGGAAATAGCATGGGGGTTTTAAGTAAGAAGTAAGTTATGTGTATTTATAAAGACATTTCTCACTTTAGCACGGGGAACAAAGAACACCTCAGAGTCAGGAGGACTGAGGGAACTGTATCTATTGTGGGGAAGCCATTATGTCCACAACTTCACCAGGGGCAGATGCTACCAGGTTTGGGGTTGCTGGTGTGGCTTATTAAGGAGGCTGTGACAGGTACAGAGTCTCAGACCCATGATAGAGACCTGCCCAGAGACAGCACACAGGACCTAATACAGAGGCAGTGACAGAGTATAGGCAGGGAACCTGAGGCAGAGTTGCCAAACTCAGTAGCTCTCTTTCCACTCCGTGTACCTGAGCACAGAAGAGCTCTGAGGAGTGTGATTCCAAGATGGCGGCATGGGCCATCTACTCAAGGACATACATCTGAAATCAAAGAACAGGACAGTGGGATTTTCTACTGTAGTTTTGTTTGTTTCTCTTTTTAAATATGCACACACTTCCACCCATTTTTCTTTCTTCATTTTTGCTTGTATAGCAGTATTTTGTTGACTATAATTAAGTTTGGTCTTTTTATAGATGTATATCATTATATAAGACATTTGTATTAGTTTCTCAATTTAATAATATAACACTTTAAGGTTTTTAGTCATAAGTTTCTATACCAGAGATCATTTCATGAAGATATCCTACCTTCTGGGACAGTCATTTCAACAACTAGATACAATCCCCATATCTCTTCTCACTTGGGTCCTTCCTTCCTTCTTTTCTCTACATTCATTCACATACCTTCTGTCTCTCTGTTTTCCCACTCCCATTCATACTCCTTCATTCTCTCTTTTTTAAAACTTCATATCCTTTGTGCTCTTTTCAAGATACATATATATTAATTATATTATTAATGTTCAATTTCTTTGAGTTTCCCTGGGGTAGTGAAGTTGTAGAGATTTTTCTGAACAAATTCTTTTTTTTTAAATTGAATTCTTTATTGATACAATTTATATACCTTTCAATATCACATATAACATTGGGGAATTTGTACCAGTATATGACACAAGTTCATTCTCATTTTTACCCATATCCCTACCCACCCACACCTCCTCCCCCCCTTTATACATGTTCTTTTATTTTCTTTCTATATCATATTTATTCCTTCCCCTCATTACAATCCCACACCAAGTTTCCTATAGAAATATTCCACTCTATAAAAAGCTGTCCTACTTTCTAGAGCTCATTTGCATCTATAGGTGTTCATGCCAAAGAGAAAATCTGGAAATTGTCTATCTGTTCTTAATTACAGGATGATATTTATATTCCTTATACCCCCACACATAAACTCTCAAAACATCTTCCTCCTTTCTGGGCTTAATAGCTTTCTGAAGTTATGAAAACCTGTTATTTTTTTTTTCTTACGTTTCTTTTTTCTTTTTTCCCCCCTTTTCCTCCTTCTAATCTCCAGCCTAGTTTTATTTTTATTAATTAATATTTGTGATCTACTGAAAGTGTTGAAAAAAATTTAAACACATTTGACATTATGTGTTGACTTAAGTTTGGTGCTTTGGATGTTGATATTATTAGTAATTGTCCTCTCCCAGCAGGATCTGTCTGGGGACTGATCCCACTACTCTGCTTAGGTTGAGTATGTGTTGGTGCTGACTTATTCCCATAGACAAGGGCACATCAATGAGATCAATTCTTTTACTAAAGTCTTCTTTACTATAGTGGAGGAACTTTCTGTTCCATGTACACGACCTTCAACATGAATGCCTAGTCATCTTGAAAAAACAAAACAACAAGATGCTTTGAGAAATTCATAACTCTCTAAAACAGATTTCACAGCTACTGAAGCAAATGAATCTGTAGAAAAATGACCTAAGAAGACTGAAAAGATTAAAGACAACTTATGTAGAAAAGTGAACTAAGAAGACTGAAAAGATTTAAGACAACAAAAGATTCAAGTCAAACAAGCAGAAGAGCAAAAGCAATCAGCCAATTTAAAGATGTAAGCAGCAGAATGAATCATTCGCTGAAATGATCAATGACTTTAAAGAAGGAAATAAGCAGTTGAATCAATTAAGGAAGATAACGAATACTATGAAAGACTACTTTGTTAAAGAATTAGAGATATCAAAATGAATCAAATAGAAATTCTGGACATGAAAAACTCAATTAAACCTTTTGACAGTAGGAATAATCAGTCTGAAGACAGGATTACAGGATTAGAGACAAGGTTAATGCAATATATCATTTACTCAATATTTAAGAAATAGCAAAATACAATCAGAAGATCATTCTAATATTCAGTAAATAGAACAACAAAACTAATGATTGTTAGAATTGAGGAAGAGATACAATTTGAATCTAATGATAGAAAAACATTTGTTTGCCAAAATTATTGCAGAAAATTTTCCAAACACAGATATTGTGTTTGGTAAGATAAATGAGGCATTTAGGATCACAAATATCCATAATCAGAAAAAAAAAGCTCACTCTATGACCCATCATAGTCAAAATCTCACACTAAAAATAGTTAGAGAAAAATGTCAGATATCAGAATAACAGCAGATTTCTCAAGGCGAGAGAGCTTGCAGTAAAGATTTTCAAACCCTGAAGGAAAATAATTGCCAATTCAGATTACAGTAATTCCCCAATTTATGACTGAGTTCTATTCTGAGAGTACAATTATAAGACACATTTCTTAAGTCTTGAAAAGTGAGTCTTATACATCTTTGGCACAAATATACAATGTAAAACACAAGGCCCCAAATACTCATAAGCACAGCAAATATCTGACTGTGCTATTGTACTGCACACTATCATACTGTATAGTGAGTACACAGCAGGACAACTGTGCCAAAGTCTGCCAGACACATGAGCTACCTCTGTGATTTCTTTACATGTATAAATGTTTGTCATGCAGGATTCATTCATATCTGTGAAAGTTTTCAACTTAGTTGTTTAGATGTCAGGGAGTTACTGTACTATATGCTGTAAAATTATCCTTCAAACCAGGTGGGGATATAAAGATCTACAACAAAGACAAACTAAAAAATTCAGGAGTACCAAATCAGTATTTCAGAAAATGCTCAAGGGAATCCTAAACTGAGACATAAGGTCAACTAAATCACCCAGTTCACCTGAAGACCCAAAGAAAAAAATAAATCTAACTGGCAGAGTGGTACAACAACAACAACAACAACAACAACAACAACAACAACAACAACAGAAAAAGAATAAAACAAAAAGAAATCACTGCAAAAATAATACAGTGACAGGAAATAGTAAATATCTTTTAAAATTGTCTACAATTTGAGGACACACTAATAAGTGAAATAGATCACAGATATGTAAATACCATATCTTTTCTCTGATATGAGAAACTGTAGATCTAAGTGAATTCTAAAATGTATGATATATTTTGTAAAATAAGAAATATTCAAAGGGAATGTGCTGGAGAAACATAATGAGGGGAAAGAATAAATATGATTTGGAAAGAAAAAGGGATGGGGGATTGTGGGTGGGTAGGAATATGGATAAAAATGAGAATTAACTTCTGTCATATACTGGTACAAAATCCCCAAGGTTGAGTGTGATTGTAGCTGTATATAAAATGTCCCAATAAACAATTAAAGAAAATAATTACACTCAATGTAAATGGCCTTACTTCCCAGTCAAAGACATGGACTAACATATTGGATCAAGGAGCATATTAGGAAATAACAATTCATTGGTAAGAGGTAATAATTATAAACATGTATGCACTGAATGTCAGGGTATCCACTTCATAACACAAAAAAATTACCTGACATAAAAAGACATGGTAGCAATAGTGGTAACATTAATACCTCACTTTCATGGATAAATAGGTCAGACAAAAGAAAATAAATTTTACACTGAAATCTCAAAAATTAAACCACACCATAGAATGAATAAATTGATCAGCTATCTACAGAGTGTTTTACCCAATAATAGCATAATATACATTTTTCTAAGCTTCCCATAGAATATCTCCAAAATAGAACATGTTTAAGGTGATAAAGCATGTCTTAATAAATACAAAAGGATTGAATTAATTTTTGACATCTTGTCAAATCACAATAGGATAAACTAGAAATAAACAATAATAACAATAAAAATGGAGGAGAGAAACTACACAAACACAAAATTGAATAATCACTTTTGGGCAACTAATGGAACATTAAATAATTTTATTTTGTTTTAATTTGTAAAAGAAATTTTAAAAGGAAAGAAATTTTAAAAATTCATAGACTCAAATGACACTGGAAATATAAAATTTCAGAATCTGTGGGACATAAAGAAATTCTTAGCAGAAGGCTTATAATGTGTGTGGCTACATTAGAAAAACAGAAAGATCTCAAATAAATAACCTCATGATTCATTCCATGGTCCTACAAAAACAAGAACAATCAAAACCCCAGACTAGCAGAAGGAAAGAAATATGAAAGTCAGAGTGGAAATCAGTTGCAATGAGACTAAATTATACAAACAATCAATTAATCAAACAGTTGATTTTATGCAAGGAGAAATAAGACTGCTAAACCCTTAGCCAAACTTACCAAAAGAGGAAAAAACCCAGATCAGGGTAATTAGAAATGAACAAGTGAAGTGACAGCAGATACCATTGAAACCCATAGGATTATAAGAAATTATTTTGATTATCTTCCAATAAGGTTATCTTAGGATAAATGGATATATTCTTAGACCTATATAATTTATACAAATTGAACCAGGATATAAAAATGAACACACTAATAATATCCAATAAAATAGATGCAAAAATAACAAACTCTGTCAACTAAGAAGGACTTAGGACCTGCATATTAACCACTAAATACGGCTACAACTTCTGAGAAGGACTTTCACCACTCCTCAAACTCTTCCATGAATTTAAAAGGGAAGAAATGCTATCAAAGGCAGCATGACTACACTGATACCAAAGCCAAATAAGGACTCATCCAAGAGAAAACTACCGACACCAAATTCCCCAGTAAGACTTTCAGATAGAATCTAATACCAACTGAGTTCATGTACCATAACATATTGGTTTTATCCTCAGTATGTACAAATGATTCAGCATACACAAATCAATAAATGTAATATACATATAGTATGAAGAATAAAAATCACATGAACACCTCAATAGATGCAGGAAAATCTGTGACAAAATTCAACATACTTTCATAGTAATACTTCATTGAAAATCTGTATAGAAGGAACTTACATCAAAAATGCTTATGCCAAACTCACAATGTCATATGATATGGGGGAGAAATGACTGCAGTTCCTGCTGAAATCAGAAATGAGGCAATGGTTTCTGTTCACCTTCACCATCCTCTTCAACACCACACTCAAAAAGTTAGCCAGAGATATCAGGCAAGAGAAAGAAGTAGAAAGGATACAAATAGGAAAGGAAAAAAAATCAAACTACGTTTATGGATATACTCATGAAATAGAAATCCAAAAATAATCCACCAAGAGACAGAGCTGATAAATAAATTCTACAAATTGACAGGATACAAAGTACTGCGGTAAAAAATTACACAGTAGTGGCACAAAAATGGACATGGAATGAAATAAAAGAAACTGAATAAGCCCCACCCCCTTTCAGCCAGGTGGACTTTGACAAAGTGGCCAACAACATATCCTGGAGTGAGGGTAGCCTCCTTAACACAAGTTACAAGGTAAACTGGTCATACTTGTATAGAAGAGTGCAGCCAGACCTATATCTTTCAGCCTATACTAAAACCTAATAAAAATTGATCAAAGTTCTAGATATAAAAACAAAAGCTGAAAGTAATGTGGATACTATAGGGGAAAGAATTAAATCCACAGGTATAGGCAAGGACTTCCTGAGCAGAACACCAACACCATCAGAAATATGACCAGGAATCAACATATGTAATTATATAAAAATTAAGGTTTCTACACAGCAAATGAAACAGTAATCAGAGTAAAGAGACAATGTACAGAATGGGAAAATTGTGGGGTTTTAAAAAAGATTTTTATTAGTACATGTTTATAATATATAATATTTGCATCACTTGTACCGAGTTGGTAAATGTACACGACATATTTTAATTCTTTTTCTATCCCCATTCCCTGCCATCCTGGCCCCTCCATCTCTATATTTTCTTCCTATTTGAGGAGAATCTATCTCCCTCCTTCCTATAATCTTCTATTTTGCTCTGCATAACATGTATTTGTTATAGAAAAAAATGTGGTATTTAAGCTTGTATGTCTGATTTATTTGCCTTACTATTACAGGCTCAAGTTGCATCCATTTTTCTCCAAATGACTCAAGTTTCTCTTTCCTGGTGATAAAGTAGTGTTCCACTATTTGTAAATACCAGTTTCTTTATCCATTCACGTATTGATGGTCATATGGGCTGCTTCCAGTATTTAGCTATTGAACTGTGCTGCTCCTAGCATGGGTATGAATGTATCACTGAATACGATTTCTTTCATTCTTTCAGGAAAATATCCAGAAGAGGAATAACTGGGAAAAATAGAATTTCTAGTTTTAAGTTTTTGAGACTTTCTATACTGATTTCCATAATGCTTGTGGCAGTTTACATTCCCACCAACATTTATAGATTTCCTTTTTCCCTGGAGCCTCTCCAGCATTTGTTTTTGTTTTATTTCTTCAAGATGGTCATTCTTTCTGGGGTACAATAAAACCTCAGTATTGTTTTTTAAAATTAATTTTATTGTATATTTTATACATACATTTTGATCACATTCAATATTGAGAATTTGTACCTGTTTATGATGCATCTTGATTCTCATTTTTCCCCATTACCCTGGCCTCTCTACAACCCTTAACCCCTATATACATAAGCTTTGTTTCTTTTTATTTACTATCAAATTTTTTCTTTTCTTTCGTTACTTTCCCCTACCTTTCCTTTCCCTTTTTCTTTCGCACATTTTCTTTCTGTTTTTTTTTTTTTTTTTTTTTTTGCACATTTCACGTTACCTACCATACATTAGGGCATTCATTTTTCCATACTAGAGAAAAAATACAGTATTTACACATCTCTATCATATTTATTTCACTTATGAGTATGTTCTCAAGGTACATCCATTTGATTATAAATGACTCAAATGTATCATTCCTTTATGGCTAATATTCCATTTTATTAAAAAAACCCACAACTTCTTTTTTTTAATTGAATTCTTTATTGGTACATTTAGTATTCATCTTAAAATCACACACAACATTGGGGAATTTGTACCAGTATATGACAAGTTAATTCTCATTTTTTATCCACATCCCTACCCACCCAAACCTCCCCACCCCCTATGTACATGCTCTTTTATTTTCTTTCAAAATCATATTTATTCCTTCCCCTCATTACATTCCCACACCAAATTTCCTTTGGAAATTTCCCATCCTACAAAAACTGTCATACTTTCTAGAGCTCATTTACATCTACAGGTTCTCATATCAAAGACAAGATATGGTATTTGCATATCTGTGATCTGTTTATTTCACTTAGTGTCCTCCAGGTGTATCCATTTGCACATAAATGAATCTTGTCTTTCTTTATGACAAAATAATACTCCATTTTATAAGAAAACCACATTTTCTTTATCCAGTCTCCAGTTGATGGGCATTTGGGTTGTTTCCAAGATTGAGTTATCACGAACTGAGCTGCTATGAACAAGGGTGTATATCTCTCTTCCCAATGTGATTTTTAAAATTCCTTTGGGTATATTCCTAGCAGAGGGATAGCAGGGTCAAATGGGACCTCCAGTCCTAATTTTCTGAGGAATCTCCACACAGATCTCCACAATGGTTGCATGTCTGCAATCCCACAAACAGTGGAGAAGGGTTCCTTTCTCTTCACAGCCTCGCCAGCATTTATTGTTGGTTCATTTTGTAATAGCGGCCATTCTTTGTGGAGTGAGATGAAATCTCAGTGTTGTTTTTATTTGTATCTCTCGAATGACTAGTGATGTTGAACATTCCTTAATATGCTTCTTAGCTGCTTTGACTGCTGCCTCTGAGAAGTGTCTGTTCATTTCAGATGCCCATTTTTGAACTGGGTCTTTGAACTTGGGGAGGCTGATCTGTTTAAGTTCTTTATATATTGTAGATAATAACCCTTTGTCTGATAGCTAGTAAAGATTTTTTTTCCCATGTTGCCCCACAACTTCTTTATTCAGTCTCCCATTGATTGGCATCTGGGCTATTTTCAACATTTAGATATTATAAACAGTGCTGGTGCAAACAGGGGTGTATATATTTACTATGGTATGATTCTTTTAATTCTTTCATGTATATACTTAGCAGGCAGATAGTAGGGTCAAATGTGACCTCTAATCTTAGTTTTCTAAGAAAACTCACTGATCTCCACAGTAGTTGCTGCATTCTATATTCCCACCAACACTGGAAAAGTGTTCCTTTCTCCCCTCATTCCTGCCAACTTTTGCTGTTGGCTGATTTCATGTTAGGATACATTCTTTGTTGAGTAAGGTGACATCTCAGTGTTGTTTTCAGCTGCATCTCTTGAATGACCAGAAATGCTGACATTTCTTCATATGTTTCTTTCCTGCTTTTACTTCTTCATCTGAAAAATGTCTGTTCATTTCAAATACTGTTTTTGAAGTGGGTCTTTAAATTTGGGGTGGGGCTAATTGTTTCAAGTCCTTCATATACTTTAAATAATAGTCCTTTGTCTAAGAAATAGCTGGTAAATTATTTTTTCTCGTATTGTAGGTTGTCTTTTTGATCTGGTGGTGGTTTCTCTTGTTATGCAGAAGCTTTTTAATAAGATGAGATGTTAGTTGTTGATTCTTTCTGCTAGTTCCCATGCTGTTGAGGTCTTGTTCATAAAGTCTGCACCAACGTGTTTAAGAGTTCTACCTAACGTATTTTCCAGCATGTTTATTGTTTCTGTTTTAATGATTATACTTAGGTACAGTCAGAACGTCTATTATCAAGAAGTCAAATACAACAAAACCTGTTGAAGATACAAGGGAATAAAAAGAAACTTCCATATTTTTGGTAGGAGTATAAAAAGCACAATCTCTATGGAAATCCATTTGACCCACCTGTATCTTTTCTGGGGTTATTTCTAAAAGCGTTAAAGTCACCATACTATAAGTGATACAAGCATATTCAAGTTTATAGCAGAACAATTTATAATAGTTAAGTTCTGAAAATAGTCTAGATGCCATAAAGGGAGAATGGGATAATGACAATATAGTGTATATACAGTGAAATTTACAAAAAGAGGAATTAATTCATGTCTTTTGGAATAAAAAGAATGGATTGTGAATATACAACGTTATGTGAAATAAATCAGAGATGTTGAGTTAAATATCCTAGGGTTTTTCTTATAATAAAACAAAATATCAATAAATTAGAATCAAATAAAGGAGAGATAGTAGAAAGAAGAAGGCAAACTTTTTGGAGATGGAAAAGAGGATGAATAAAAGGGGAAGCCAGTGGCAAGGAAAAGTGAATTGAAAATTATCAAGATATGATATGCAACATTACCCAAAATGACTGTAAACATTATATATTAAAACATATAGCAATACAAAGTGAAGCTCCTCTTACCTGAGTGGTTGTATTAAGAAGCATGTGGTGAGGGGAGAGATGGTACTCTTCCTTCTCTTACTCCAAGACTGTGGAGTGTCAAAAACCATGAGGAAGAAAGGTGAGTGGGTGCAAATACATAGTGATATAGATTCATTAAATAGCATATTGAATATCAGAACAGAATCAGCTGGGTTTGGGCAATGAAATGTTCTCTATGAAATAATTTCTTGAAAAGGATAAAAAGATTACATCAGAATTTTTGCGACATTACAGCTAGCAAATAAACCAAATCCCATGAACATTTTTCCTCCAAGGATTTAATGAATAAAAGTTTAGAGTTTGTCCTGTTTAATAAGGCATTATTTGAAGTGCTACATTAATTACATAGTCATGTTTTAAAATTTCACCAAAGTAATGAGTAATTGTTAAATTTGTACAAGTTGTGATTTAAAAATGTTTTAATTTGCAACCTTGGTACTATTTCAAAATATCTTACTGATGAGTTTTCATATAATGATAATTCACCATCGGTATCTTTTTAGTAGTTTATATAATTTTATGAACCAGTTAATCAATTTAAACTAATTGTTAAAAATATTTAGATTTCAAAGACAAATAGCTGTAATTTTACTGATTTCATGAAAATTGTTTTGGTTCTAATCCTGAAAGCTAGAGTTTATGTTAGATATAAATTCAGTGAAAGGCTTTTAATTTTGGTGCACAACTATGTGAGATTCTTCTAGTCATGTGTAATTAATTATACTCACTGATTAAACTTCATTCATATTCTTAATATTAATAAATTGATTTAAGTACTGTTAGTTTGCTTATCTATTTAAAGACTATTTTTTTCTAGCATATTTAGTGACTAATTTCTTGGTAATCTATTTTTCACGCTTTACAAAACTTCTCCACTAAAACATGGCATGCAATTTAAAGATGAAAGTGCATGGAGTAAGCCCAGGAAGATTTGATATGTAACCCTTAACAGAAACTAAATGCGGGTTTGTTAACAGCTGGGCACCAAATGTTTCTGCAAATGATTTTTCAAAAGCTAACTACAGTCTTAGATTACTTGCTATGCTGATGTACTTTGTTCAGTTTTGAATTGTTATTTGTTTACATGTTATGTTGACAGGTTGCTTCAGAGATGGTCAACATTATGAAGAAGGATCAATAATTAAAGAAAACTGTAACTCTTGGTAATGAATTTAAGTAACATAGAATTGAATTCAACTGTTATTCTTGTTTTCTTCAAACAAAAGTAATATCCCCCAAACAAAACATATATTTAAACAAAGCATATATTTAAGCATATATTTAAATATGTAGTGGTCAGAATCATATAAAACATCACATACCTATAAATTTTTATAAGTGTAAGTAAATGATGTTAGAAATATGATCATTTGCATATTTTTAAAGTTTCAGTTTGACATTTTTGATATGAACCATCAATATACTGCAGACCTATGTTAAATATACCTATTAATTTTAGATATTTTGATACAGTACAGACTAATTTGTGCATTTTTAAAAGGACAATACTGGACATAAGGACAGGCTGGTTTAAAAGGATTGGCTTGCTAGTAGCATCCAAGTACATTGAACTACTGGCTAAATTGTCTTATTTTCAAAAATTTCAAAGGGTATGTAGTCACATCATTCACTAATTGCCTGAAGTACAGGACAAGGGCACATGAGTGAGAACTAGCACATGTTTTATGATTTATTTTCTCCAGGAAGCAAGTAGCCTTAGAGTTTATATTAATCAAGAAATTGTTTTTATCACCTAACAATGTGCAACTGTTGTTAATAATCTTGCAATAAGTAAAAGACCAGGCTACTCTTAAAGTTTTTATGTCTTCACAGCACGTGCTCAGGAAAGCAATGGAAATGTTCTCAGCATGTGTGCCTTGTCCGTCCAGAGGTAATTGAACATATCAATGGAGGAGACTATGGGTGAGTGAAATCTTGCCATATAGGCTTTCGGCACTTTCAGTTATGCCTCCTTCACTTACTCCTTGTTACTTAAAGAAGGGGGAGAAATGGGAAGAAAAATTTTTAAAAATGTGTAAACTTGGAATGTGTA
>PVIC010019779.1:0-22627 GCA_004025085.1 Thryonomys swinderianus | reverse complement strand
TTTTTGGAGATAGAGTCGCACTTTGTCATTCAGGCTGGCCCTGAGCTCACTGTGTAGCCCAGGCAAGCCCGGAACTCACAGCAATCCTTCCACCTCTGCCTCCAAAAGCTGGAATTAAAAGTGTGAGTCACCATCCATGGTCCAATGGGTACTTTTTTGAAAATGGAAACTAATTCCTACAAGTCTAAATCTTATTGCTAATAAATAAAATCCTAAATTTTCCATCCTTAAACACTACTGAAAGAAAAGTTAGATGGATGTCATCCTGTGTTTGACACCAGTAAGGAGTGAAAGGAGAGTGTGATGGACAAGTGACAAGTCAAAGTGAATTTTTCATTAGATTTTATTCCTTGCCCCCTACATAAAAGAAATAACGTTTCAAAGCCTGAAGGAGCTCAGAAATAGTTCCAGAAAAGAAAAATTAAAAGTATCCTGCGGGACACTTTAGCACAGAATGAAGGCATTGTTTTAAAACGATTAAATACTGCTACATCATTTTAGTAAGGCCCGCTCTATCTCTGCACTCTTTTTCTAAGGGCCGACAGACACGGCATGTATAGAGAAGACACACCGGGGAGCCGGGCGTCGGCCGTGGTGACCCCGCAGCCTGGGAGGCGCAGTGAAGCCTGCTCAGGCGCAGGCGCAGCTGGAGCAGTTAAGCGACTTAGGAAGACCTTACCTCAAATTAAAAAATAGAAAAATGAGCTAGAGATGTAGTTCAGGCTGAAGGCCCTGGGTACAAACCCCAGTACCCAAAATAAACGAGTGTAAGTACCTAAAACAGAACACGTAGCCCTGGGACGGGCAATTAGGGCACGTCCGAGCCGCCTGGGAAGGAGCCCTGGGCGGGCTCTGCGCCCGGACCTCCCGCCGCCGCCGCCAGGACCCCCCTGCTTCCCGCAGACGGACGGACGCGCCGGGCCTGACCGCAGAGGTGGACCCGGCGGCCGGCGGGGCGCGCTGCGGCCGCGGCTTCCCTGGAACCTCTGAGCCCCGGCTCCGCTCCCGCGCGGCACGCGTACTTTCTCAAATACTTTTTTTTTTTTTTTTTTTTTTTTTTAAGACAGGGTCTCGCTTTGCAGTTCAGGCCGGCCCTGAGCTCACTGTGTAGCCCAGGCAAGCCTCGAACTCAGCAATCCTCCTGCCTCTGCCTTCTAAGTGCTGGGATTACAGGCATGAGCCACCGTGCCCGGCTGTATATATAATTTTTAATATGGCTGTATACTGATTAATTAAAAGAATGTATTATTGTTTTTTCAACTAGTTCTCTGTTGACATTTAGGTTGCTTCTAGGCTTTTGGTGTTAGGAAAGTGCTACCACGCATAGCTGTGTGTACGTGCCTTGCCAACTGAAAGACACAAAGCAGGATAAATGGAAATCAAATCGGGTGGTCCTTGAGCATTGCAGTAGGCACAGCGGAGTGTCATCATGGCCACATGCATGCCAGTCCACCGTGAGCGGCGAACAGCAGGGCAGGATCAGAAAGGGTGGAGCAGGCAGTGACGAGGCTGTTGTCCTCTTGGAAGCATGGCAGGTATGAATCTGTGCTTCTGGCCTATACTTGTGTGGTCATTACTATTAGGCAACCATGTGTAAGAATCCTTCCTTTAAATGTCCTTGCTTCATTTCTTTTCTTTTTTGTTTTTTGCTTTTGAGACAGGGTCTCACTTTGTAGTTCAGGCTGGCTCTGAGCTCACTATGGTGCCCAGGTAAGCCGCCACGAACTCAGAAATCCTCCTGTCTCTGCCTCCCGAGTGCTGGGATGACAGGCGTGAGCCACCACGTCCGGCATTGTGGTATGCGGTGTTGATTGTTGGTGGGCGTGAGTCTCCACGCCCACCATTATATGTGGTTACCGGGGATTGAACTCAGGACCTTGCACTTGCGAGGCAGTCACTGGAACCACTGAGCTAACCCTCCGGCCCCTTGCTTCATTTCTTTGTTGTTAGTGTTGTTACAAGAATTCTGTTTTGAGCCGGAGATTTAGCTCAGTGGTTCCAGCACCTGCCTCACAAGCGCAAGGCCCTGAGTTCGATCGGGGTAACCACATACAACAATGCTGGGCGTGGTGACTCAGGCCCACCGGCAGTCAATACCACATACCATAGTGCTGGGCTTGGTGGCTCACGCCTGTAATCCCAGCACTCGGGAGGCAGAGACAGAAGGATTGCTGAGTTTGAGGCTTGCCTGGACTACAGAATGATATCAGGGTCAGCCTGAACTACAAAGCAAGACCCCGTCTCAAAAAAAAAAAAATTCCGTTTTTATTTCAACAATTTTCACAGCCTTTTCATGGTTTTGTCCATCACTATTTGGGCTAACCCCACCCACCCACCATACATCCCATTTCCTACCAGGAATCAAACTCAGGACCTTATTCTCAGCAGGTGGGCCCAGCCCCACTGAGCTACATCCCTGGCCCTGGGAAAATCTTAGAAGTCAGAATTGGAAATAGAAGGATACATACATATGGAATTTTGCTCTTGACAAATTCCCCCTCTAAAGAATTTGTTCAGCCCCCATTGGTAATCTATGAGAATGCTCACTTTCATATAAATTTACAAAAACAGTATATAGGGCCGGAGGGTTAGCTCAGTGGTTCTGGCGCCTGCCTTGCAAGCGTAAGGACCTGAGTTCGATCCCCGGTTACCACATATAATGCTGGGCGTGGTGGCTCATGCCTGTAATCCCAGCACTCGGGAGGCAGAGACAGGAGGATTGCTGAGTTCGCGGTGGCTTGCCTGGGCACCATAGTGAGCTCAGAGCCAGCCTGAACTACAAAGCGAGACCCTGTCTCCAAAAAGGAAAACAAAACAAAACAAAACAAAAAACAAACAGTATATAGTCAGATTCTTAGAGTTTTGTCAAATTTGTATGTAACAAAAATGGTAGGTCAGTGGAGTTCATTATAATGAATTAAATTTAGCCTAAATCCACCTGGATATTTGGGTGATCAACCTTGGCCCAAAGCAGTTGTCATACACAGTAAACTTGCAAATAAATTGTAACCAAACTGTATAACTTTGTAGCCAAGGAATTGAGCCTTTACCAATCATAACTCTTGTGTTTCAGCCAATCACAGCTTCCAGCTGACTAGAAGATGTCCATACCAAGCAAATGCTCCTTCACAAGAAGAGTGTGTATAAGGGAATGGTGACCCCAACCAACCAGTTTGCTTCAGTACGTCATTTCTTTGGTGTGGCCATCAATATAACTTGCACATGTGAAATTGGAATTTTAAATCAACTGCATAGTTCCCCAAGCTGCTAGATCTTAGAAGTTACTTCTTGCTCTGATAAACTTGGTTAAATGTAATTCATCTCAGATTTTTTTGTAAGAGTTATATTTTTCATTCTCTTATTTTGAATGATAGAGAATCTTTTTCTTTTTAATGGCCATTTGCATCATTTTTGCTTCTATGTTCAGCTTTTTCTTCTTTCTTTAGTTTTCCTTTTGTTTTAGACAGCATCTTGCTATGTAGTTCAGGCTGGTCTTGAACTCACTATATAGCCCTGCTGGTTTCAAACTTGAGGTGATCCTCCTGCTTCAGCCTCTAGAGTGCTGGAATTATAGGCATGCCCCACCAAATCCAGCAGCCCTATTTTTCAGTAGGTTTGTAGATTATTTTCTAATTTTAAGAAGCTCTATATACTAATTTTGTGTGTGTGTGTGTGTGTGACAGGGTCTTGCTTTGTAGTTCAGGCTGGCCCTGAGCTCACTATGTAGCCCAGGCAAGCCTCGAACTCGGCAATCCCCCTGTCTGCCTCCCGAGTGCTGGGATTACAGGCGTGAGCCACCACGCCCGGCTCTATATACTAATTTTGTGATTTAAGTTACAAATTTCCAAGCCAGTATGTCCTCCTTCCTTTTACTTTGTTTTAGTATTTGCTATGAGAAGATAACAGTTTTATCAATAGTATCATTCAGAACCAGGAGTATGATTGTGATCCTATTTTAAGAATGTATAAAAGAGATGAGCTGCAAAATTGACTCCTGAGGGAACACAACATCTAGTAGTCAGGTGAGACAGGGACCTATTGAAGAAATCGAGAATAAAGAGTGAAGCAGTGGAGAAATGCAACAGAGAACTTAACTCCCAGTTAACCCCCATAACAATATACATATGTAACACAACTTAAAGGATTGTTTCGTTGTTGTTGTTGTTTTTTGAGACAGTGTCTTATTTTGTAGTTCAGGCTGGCCCTGAGCTCACTATGTAGCCTAGGCAAGCCTCAAATTCAGTAATCCTCCTGCCTCTGCCTCCCAAGTGCTGGGAAGACAGGCATGAGCCATCACGCCAGGCACTGTGGTGTGTGGTACTGCTTGCTGATGGGCGTGGGTCACTGTGCCTGGTATTGTTGTATGTGGTTACCCGGGATCGAACCAGGGACATTGGGCTTGCTAGGCAGGTGCTGGAACCACTGAGCTAAATTTCCGACCCTTTTTTCTGTATTTTAAATGTTTGTACTTTGCTTTATGGGTTTTCCTACTTTATCTTTTATTGTTTTTTTTTTTTTTTTTTTTTTTTTTTTTTTTTTTTTTTTTTTTGAGACAGGGTCTCGCTTTGTAGTTCAGGCTAGCTCTGAGCTCACTATGTAGCCCAGGCAAGCCTCAAACTCAGCAATCCTCCTGTCTCTGCCTCCCGAGTGCTGGGATTACAGGAGTGAGCCACCACGCCCGGCACCTACTTTATCTTTTAAATTTTATAACAATTATTTTTCCTATCATCTTTTTTTTTTTTTTTTGAGACAGGTTCTTGCTTTGTAGTTCAGGCTGGCCCTAAGGTCACTATGTAGCCCAGGCAAGCCCGGAATTCAGCAATCCTCCTTCCTCTGCCTCCCGAGTGCCGGGATTACAGGCGTGAGTCACCACGCCCAGCATTGTATGTGGATACCGGGATCGAACTCAGGGCCTATGCGCTTGCGAGGCAGGCGCTGGAACCACTGAGCTAAACCTCCGGCTCCTACAATATGATTCTTTTAATTCCTTTGAGTATATTCCTAGAGGGTCAAATGGGACCTCTAATCCTAGTTTTCTGAGGAATCCCCACACAGATCTCCACAACAGTTGTACAAATCTGCAATCCCACCAACAGTGAAGGGCTTTCTCCCCGCAGCCTCGCCAGCTTTTACCGCTGACTGATTTTGAAATAGAAGCCATACTTTGTGGAGTGAGATGCAATCTCAGTGTTGTTTTCATCTACATCTCTCTTGAATTATTTTTTGAATCGCCTTCACACTTGCTTACTTTTATTTAAACAAGAGGATAATGCAGAACAAGCCTCACAGCTCTCACTGTGCTCCCTCGTCTAGCTGTAGCAATTATGCATTCCTTACCAGCTACCACAGCACGCTGAGCTGCACCCCTTCCGGTGGCGCCCAGGGCGGCTGCGCGGCTCTCAGGGTCGCCGCGCAGACTGCAGGGCGGGGCGGGCGGCAGGGTACCAGGGCAGGAAGAGGGCGGCCGCGAGAGCAAGCCCGCCGCCCGCCGCCCGCCGCCCCGGTGGGAGGAGTCCCCGGCGTGGCCCCGCCCCCGGCTCCCCGCCCCCCGCGCGCTCCCGCCCGGCGCGCGCCCCGGGAGAGCCGTGCAGTGGGCGGGGCCGCGCTCTGACGTTTCCCGGGATGCGGGAAGGTTCCGCCACCGCCTGCGTCTGTTCTGCCGCTCGGTTTGTATGAAAACACCGGCGGCCGGCGACGCGGGATCCGCCGGGAGCGCAGACAGCGGCGGCCTGAGCTGCCCGCGCGCAGCCGGCGCCCCACCCGGAGCCGGTGAGCGTCCCCGCCGCCGCCCTCGGCTCTGCGGCCGGAGCGGCGACGTCCGGAGCGGGAGCGGCCGGGCCGCAGCCTCTCACTCGCGGGCCGGGAGCGGCCTGGCCGACCGGGCTGCGAGGGTCCGAGGCGGGCCCGGGCGGGCCCGGGCGGGCTGGGGCGGGTCCCCCGGCGCTCGCGGCCCCGCCGGCGAGGCGCCTCCGCTGCTGCCGTCCTCGGGTCGGGCGAGCTGCTCTGCCCCCTGGTGACGGCGCGGAGTTCGGTTCCCAGGCGCCGGGGTTCGGCGCTGCCGGCCCTAAGCGGGCTTCTGGGCTCGGCCCCGAGGGTTGCCGCGGTCCTGCTGGGCGTCCGCCGTTGCGGAAGGGAGATTTAGCCCGTCGCAGGGTAACCGAGGGCAGGGCCGATCGCGTAAGGCTCATTTCCCGTCTGCCCGCGGCTGGCCTGCGCGCCCGACGGTAACCCCTAGTGGAAATTTTCTTTGGCACTACAATGTTAATTCTGGGTGAGTTCTCTCTTTTCTTCCGTTACTCAGATTTTAGTGCCATTTAATTCCAATGCATGGCAGATTGTAGATAGGAAGGACTTTACTAATCATCGGGATCATGGGTTTTCCCTTGCCTCTTCTTTATGTTTGTCAAGGTATCATTTTCTTTGTTAATCTCTGAGGTATTCTTACAAATTGTTTTTTTCCTAAGATGGCCAGAAAGTTATTTTTGTAATTATGTTGTGGAATTCAGTTCAGTAGACCAAAAAAGAAGTGATTTTTTTTAAGGTGCTTTAAATGGTACATATTTTAAAGCATGTGCCAGACGTTAAAAGCGTTTCCTGTGTCCTCCAGGGGATGAGCCCTGCCCTCATACACTCTTTTTTTATTTCTCACTCTGGCAGTAACCTTCTACTGTGACCCGTTCAGTTTTCCACTGCACTTCTATTGAGTCAGGTCCTACGGGGAAGTTACAGGTGCATTTATAATGCTGACTGGCTGCCTTCTGACGTGAACTTGCACAGGCGGTAGCCTTACAGCTCCCCTTGGGTGGGAACAACACCGCAAAACGTCCAGTGTCTTGCAGAGCGACCCGAAAGAAACTTTTCCATTTGATTTGGTTGGAGACGTCGATGCTCTTCGCACGTGTCTGGCCGGACTGTTGTGTGAGGAGTGTGCCTTCGCGAGCGGAAGGAGGTCCGCAACTCGTGGAGTTGTGTAATTTGTCCTATATTCTACATTCTCCCTTTTGAAAGTTGTCTTTAGGTCTCCTTCCCAGTTTCCCTTCACACGCAGCCGCTAGTTGAAGCACCTCGGTACCTGGAAGCCGGACTCTCGGAGAAGGTGAACGGGTGAGACTGCGAGGCCGGAGCGTTCAGGAAGCAGTGGGTGTCTGCTGAGCAGCAGGCTCTGCGGGTCCTGAATTTTATAGAAAGGGTGATCAAAACGCATCGTGAAATGAGAACGTATTACTGTAAAGGGCACATTGCTTCTATCAAAATACTCCCCCCATTGCTTCTATCAAAATACTCCCCCCATAGCTTCAAACACACTCCGTCGATTTTGGCACTTTCTCAAGCAGCCCTAGAATTTCTTTTTCATCAGTGTCTTGACAAGGCGTGATCAAAATACAGTGGACCCTCAAGTTTTTACCCACCCGACATGCCCTCGTTAATTTGGGTTAATGAGGTTAGTGGAGGAGTCACCTGCCTCTTGTTATCCACAGCGTGTGCCCAGGTGAACGTCCTGGTAACAGCCGTGCTGACTTATAGCCAGCTTGAATTACAGCCAGCCCTCTGGAACCCGTAGAGGGTGGAAGTCAGGGGCCCACTGTACAGTGAATTCTGAAAGGCGGTTCCTGAAAACATCATGGTGTCGTGCTCTGCCTTGCACCCGGCTTCTGGTGGTGTGTGACTTCTGGGCTCTTCCTCAGAGTCAGAATGGCCGTGAAAGGGAAAGGTCTTGGGTTGGTTCAGGACACTGAGGCAGCCACAACGGCACAGTAGAGAGAGGGAAGAGGACGTCCAGAGCTGCTTCTGAAAGACTGAGGGGGTCAGTGTGTCTTTGTAGAGTAATTAAAAAAATTTCTTTACAGTATATACTGTAGTTTTTGTTTCTACCGTTGTGTTCATTTTCAGTTTTCATGTAACTGTCCTATGAAAGTTGTTTTCCCTCATTAATGATTTTATGTAGTTGCTGATTTACAGGGATGTGATACAGATCGAGTATCTCTTATATGATGTGCATGGCCCCAGAGGTGTTTGTTTTTTGTTTTGCTCTGTAATTCAGGCTGGCCTTAAACTTGCTGTGTTACCCAGGCTGGGCATGAACTCCTGGCACTCCTCTTGTCTCAGTCTCCCAAGTGTTGGGATTACAAGTGTGCACCACCAAACTCGGCAAGGGCGAGAGATTTTTTTTTTTTTTTTTGAGACAGGGTCTCGCTTTGTAGTTCAGGCTGGCTCTGAGCTCACTATGTAGCCCAGGCAAGCCTCGAACTCAGCAATCCTCCTGCCTCTGCCTCCCGAGTGCTGGGATTAGAGAGATTTTTTTTTTGACTTAGGAATATTTCTGTAAACTCAGTGAGATATTTGAGCAGTACCCTAGTCTAAACATGACTTTATGTTTTTTTTGCCTTTTTGAGACAGGGTCTCGCTTTGTAGTTCAGGCTGGCTCTGAGCTCACTATGGAGCCCAGGCAAGCCTCGAACTCAGCAATCCTCCTGCCTCTGCCTCCGGAGTGCTGGGATGACAGGCATGAGTCACCACGCCTGGCACTGTGGTAGGTGGTATTGATGGCTGGTAGGTGTGAATCTCCACGCCCAGCATTATATGTGGTTTCCGGGGATCGAACTCAGGACCTTGTGCTTGCAAGACAGGTGCTGTCACCACTCAGGTAACCCTCCGGCCCAACACTCTATTCTTAAAACTGATATTTTAAAACTTTTTCTTTTATGTCCCATTTACACTGTAACATATCTTGATCATGTTTAGCCTCCTCCTGATCCCTGGTCTAACATACCTGCATCATATCATGTCTCTTCCCAACCTGATTCTCCTTATCTAAGCGTCTCCTTCCACTTCTTTATCCCCCACCTCAGGTATCACATATAAGAGAAAACATGATCCTTGTCTTTCTTTACTGTGGCTTATTTGGCTTAACATGATATTCTGCATTTTCTTCCTTTTTCCTGCAGATGACATGATTTCCTCTTTATGGCTGAATAATACTCCATTCTGTATATATCGTGGCATATTCAAATTTGGATAACCATAATCTGTAAGACATTCTTTCAGAATGGTGTCTCATGAAAGAGAGGTTAATTCAGTCACTCCGTTTAGTAACCTAAGCCTTTGTCAGGAAGCAGCCAGTATGTAGCAGAAATACTTTCTGAGTGATTAAACCTTTTGTCCCACAGAATATTGAAAGGATCTGTTTGGGGCTGGGGACGCAGGTCACTGGTGGAACTCATATCAGTGATCCCATTACTGCCAAATAGACAAAAACAAAAATAAAAAGATGTTTCTTCAGGGGCTGAAATTTTATAAAATCAAGTTTATTGATTATTTGGGGACATTTCTTCTTTATTTTTTGCGGTACTATGGATCAAACTCGGGCCCTTGTGCATTCAAGATTGGCATGGTACCAGGCAGAGGCAGGTGGATTGCTGAATTCGAGGCTTGCCTGGGCTACATAGTGAGCTCAGGGCCAGCCTGAACTACAAAGTGAGACCCTGTCTCAAAAAAAAAAAAAAAAAGATTTGGTAGTACATTTCTATTTAAATTCAAGTCTAAACTTTTAGGAATTTAGGTTATAAATATTGAAGGCATATTGTAAAAATCTGACCCATTATCTAGGCCATAAGCTAGGAAAAACTGCTTGGCTTTCTTTTATAATCTGTAACTTATTTTACTTACTCCATGCTGAAGATCATCCATAAAGTGGTATGTGGCTCTTGCTGTTTTTTGTCTGATGTATTTGCTTATGAGGAGCTTAATTTTAGGTTTGAAAATTATTATAATGCTGCATGTTACAGCAAGAATAACAATTATAATAAAGTTAATAAAGGGTATCAGTGTAAAATAACTACCCTATTAAAGGAAATGAGGTAGGGTCTCACTGTGTTACTCAGCCTAGCCTTGGACTCCTGGCCCTGCTGCCCCAGGCTCCTGAGGATTACAGTTGTGTGGCACTGTGCAGACCCAAAAGAATATTACTTTTGACCACAGCTCTTCAGATTTATTAATTTATGGTAGGTACACTTTCTAGATTTTATCTTTACCTGATGAATACTAGTTTCTCTTAATTTCATTACTTCCAATTTTTCTTTATAGTTGAAACTTATGTTTTTACTAATTTTTAACACGGTTTGCATTTTGATTTTTAAAATATCATTTTAAAAAATTGTGATAAAATATGCATAACACAGAACTTAGCACTTTTTTTTTTTTTTGAGATAGGGTCTCTTGCTTTGTATTTCAAACTGGCCCCAAACTCACTATGTAGCCCAGGCAAGCCTGGAACTCAGTAATCCTCCTGCCTCTGCCTCCCAAGTGCTGGGATTACAGGTGTGAGCCACCACGCCCGGCACTGTGATATGTGGTACCAGGGACTGAACTTGGGACCTTGCACTTGGCAGGCGGACAGTGGAACCACTGAGCTGAGTCCCTGGCCCAGCATGTAGAACTTGTAAGCCTGTCATTCAGTCGCATCATGTGGATGCACATTGTTCCTCAGACTTCATCATTCAACTCAAGAATGTTTCTCGTTTTCCTGAACTGGAACACTCTTCCCTTTAAAAACTAACTCGTTTTCTATTTCCTGTATCTGCTTGTGAGGACCATTCTTTCTGTTTTAATGAATTTGACTATTTTAAGAACTTCATGTTAGTAGTCAGGCAACATTTGTCTTCTTATGATTAGGTTCACTTGACAGAGTATCTGCAAAGTTTATCTTGTATGTTGTACATAACAACAGTATCTTACTCTATGTTGTATGTGTTAGAATTTTATCCTTTTTAAGGCTGAAAAATATACATGTGTGTACCATTTTTTATCCATTCATCTGTCAGTGGACTCTTGGGTTTCTTATGCCATTTGCTGAGAATGTCAGTATACTGATAGCAGTTTGGTAAAGAAGTAAAATTTCTGAATCACACAGTAATTCTTTTTAAGAATAGTTTTGAGGAGCTTCGGTATTTTGCAGAGTATCTGCGCCACTTCTGATAGTGTGCCAGAGTTTCGTTTCCTCTGTGTCTGCACTTGTCCCTCCCCCAGCTGTCCTTGTGGTGGGAAGTGTCAAGTCACCGTGGCTTTGACTTGCAGACATGCCACCGAGCTTGGCTTGCCATGACTTGGCTGAGGATTTCTGCATCAGCTGCAGTAGTGATCATAAGGAATGCCCGTCTGTGATTTTCTTGTAGTGTTTTTGTTTGGTTTCAGTATCAGAAGCTTACAGAATGAGTTAGAAAATGTTTCTTCATCTTCACTTTTTTAGAATGCTTGTAAAGATTGAGGTTAGTCCTCTAAATATTTGGTAGAATTCACAATTAAAGACAGCAGATAACAAGGTTTTCTTGGTTGGGAGGTTTTTATATATATATTAATTCCATCTTCTTACTAGTTGAGGCGGTTTAGATTTTCTATTTCTTTCAGTCTTCGTAGGTTTTGTTTCTGAGACTCTGTCCATTTTATCTGTTACATGGTTGGCATACAGTTATTCACAGCACTGTTGATTTTTCTATATTCTAGTTTCTGTTTTTTTGTGCTCTAGTCTTTATTTTTACTTTCTACTAGATTTGGGTGTAGCTCTTTTTTCCCCCCTAGTTCATAAGATGTAAATTTAGGCTGTTGATTTGAGAGTTTTCTTCTGTTTAGAGCTATAAACTTCTCTTACAGTGCTTTCTATTTGTCTTACTGATGTTGTCCTTTGTCTTCAAAGATTTTGTTATTTTCTCTTGTGATTTCTTTTTTGACTCAGTGACTAAGAATGTGGTTTTAATATCCACAAATTTATGAATTTTCCATTTTTCTTACTGATTCTTTTCTGTTTCGGGGTTGGAGAAGAGGCTTTGTATGATATATATCATTTAAATTCTGTTGAGACTTGGATTGTGGCCTAATATGTGGTCTGTCCTGGAGAATAACCCTTATATATTTGGGTAAAATGAGTATTTTGGGGCCAGAGATTTAGCTCAGTGGTTCCAGCACCTGCCTCTCAAGCGCAAGGTCCTGAGTTCGATCCCTGGTAACCACATACAATGCTGGGCGTGGAGACTCACGCCCATCAGCCATCAATACCACATACCACAGTACCGGGCGTGGTGGCTCACGCCTGTCATTCCAGCACTCGGGAGGCAGAGGCAGGAGGATTGCTGAGTTTGAGGCTTGCCTGGGTTTCATAGTGAGCTCAGGGCCAGCCTGAACTACAAAGTGAGACCCTGTCTCAAAAAAAAAAAAAAAATGAGTATTTTGTTTGTGGGTACAGTGCTCTGTGTACAACTTATAGATCTAGATGGTTTATTGTGTTCAAGTGTTCTTCTGTTGGGTTGTTATATCCTTATTGACAATAGGGGACTGAATTCTTCAACTGTTATTATAGAGGGTTTTTAAAAATTGGCTAACTTTTGCTTTTGACAGTCTTACTAGGTGTGTAAAAGTTTTTAATTGCTTTATCTTCTTAGTCTGTTGAACTATTTACTAACTTATACTGCGTCTTTGGTAACCTTGTTTTGGTATAGTCTGATACTAGTATAGACATTTCTGCTCTCTTTGGCTACTGTTTGCACAAATATATTTTCCCATCCTTTGAGTTCAAACTCATTTGGCTTTGTCTTGTTTTGTTTAGGTGGCACTCATGATGGAATCCAGGGGTGGATCATTTTAAATTATCCATTCAACCAATCATTGTTTCTGTTTCTCTCTCTTTTTTTCCAGTGCTGGGATTCATATATATATATATTAAATATATATATATATTATTATATACTATTATTATTATAATATATATATATATGTATGTATGTCTTTAGACTGGCAAATTTCATTCATTTCCATTTAAACTAATTACTGATAAGGGATTTATTTCTGTTGCTGTTTTCTATGTGCTTTAATTTTTTTTTTTGTTTCTCAATTCTTATACATTTTGATTTGATTTTTATGGAGTAATAGAGCTGACTGGACCTTGCCAGGCAGCATGATGAAATATATGGTGAATGTTTAAATTTAAAAATTTTATTATAGTTGCACATTTCCATTAGCTCCCCCAAAAGTACTTCCCTTTGCTTCAAAATCACTTATCCCATCATTCTTGGCACTTTTTGAAGCAGATCTTGGAAGTTCTTTTTCATGAGTGTCTTTAGCTGAGCCATGCTGCTTCAATATTCTGATTGATTCAATATGTTTATCTTTCATGGTTGTTTTGACTTTGAGGAAGAGCTAGATGTTGCAAAGTGTCAGATACAGTGATAAGGTAGGGGAAGCCCTCCATAATGTTTTTAGGGGCCTACCTTTCCCTTGGGTACCACATGGAAACAGCATTTCCTATATTTTTGGTGACACCTCATGAAGACATTCATGAAAGAGGATTCCAGAACTGCTTCAGAAAGTGCCAAGAATGATGGGATAAACGTGTTTCAAATGGGGGGATAAATGGCAATGTGTCCGTCTTGACTACTTTTCTCTGGTTCAAAATTCTTTTCGCTGGGAGAAAATACCCACAATTAGAAAGGAAAGGACTTATTTGGCTCAGAGTTTGTAGAGTTCAGTCCATAATTGACAAGAGCCCCTTTTACTTTAGGGCAGGCAGCACTCACATCGTTAATCCTGGTGCCCTCGGGCCTAGCATTGTACCATGAGTCAGTCACACACTCTGGATTCAGCTACCTAGAAAATAGCCCCACCTCATTTGCATGAGGGTTTAGGAACATCTAGACACAAGCCACAATAGTGTCTTGAGTAATAGTTTAAAAAATGTAAACGTTCATCGTATATATAGATTATATATATATATATTTTTGTTTATAATTTTTAAAATTGAATTCTTTATTGGTACATTTTATATACAACTCACAATCGATTATATATTTTTTTGAGACAGGGTCTCGCTTTGTAGTTCAGGCTGTCCTGACCTTACTAAGTAGCCTAGGTGAGCCTCAGACTCACAGCAATCCTCCTGCTTCTGCCTCTTGTGTTCTGGGATTAAAGGCATGAGCCACCATGCCCCTCATTGAGATATGTGGTACCTGGGATTTAACTCAGGATCTTGCACTTGCCAGGCAGACACTGGAACCACTGAGCTAAATCTCTGGCCCCTCGGCATATATTTTGATCAAACATGACAATTTTCTTTAAAAAATATAATCATTTTAATGGGTCAGTCATAGGTTAGAGACAGAAAATTATTCAAAGTAAGACTTTCTCATTTATCATCTGTATAGACAGAAAATTTGACATTTAAGTCTAAAAATTCTAATCAAAGTTGGAGAGAGGTTATTTTAAATAATTTAATTAAATTGAAGACTAATGCGATTCTGAGCCTCAAACAGTAAAATACTACTTATTTGATGTACAATTGTTATGTGCCTAAACAAATGAGACCTTTTACATGTGTCTGAACAATCTTTTGTGGATTGTGTGTGACCACTAATACTTGTTTTTACTAAAGGTGCAAGAACAGAAAAGATATAAAAGTTACTTTTTTTTTTTTTTTTTTTGAGACAGGGTCTCGCTTTGTAGTTCAGGCTGGCTCTGAGCTCACTATGTAGCCCAGGCAAGCCTCGAACTCAGCAATCCTCCTGTCTCTGTCTCCCGAGTGCTGGGATGACAGGCGTGAGCCACCATGCCTGGCATTGGTGATATGTGGTATTGATGGCTGGTGGGCGTGAGTCTCCACGCCCAGCATTGTATGTGGTTACTGGGGATTGAACTCAGCACCTTGCGCTTGCGAGGCAGGCGCCGGAACCACTGAGCTAACCCTCTGGCCCTAAAAGTTACTCTTTCATAAAATTAATATGTAGATGAAATAAATTTGCAGGTTGGACTAAAACATTTATAGCATAGTCATTGAATTTTATATGAGTAAGATAACTTGGTGAAAATGCATACCTTAGTGTAATGATGTGATCAGAATTAAGGCAGTGGAAGCTGTCTCTAAGGGATGTTTCACTGCTAGTTTATTTATTTGCAGCACAGGACTCGAACTCACTGCATGTGAAAGGCGGGTGGCGGTGCCACTGAGCAAGTCCCTGACCTTGCTGCTAGTTTAAATGCTAGGCTGAGGATTTCTGCTGCTGGGAGTTTAGTTATAGTTTTCTCTCTTTCTTTTAGACTACGTGGGTTTGTTATTTTCTCTCTCAGAATTTCTCAATTTTATCTTTAATGATGTTGGCAATGTTATGAACATCTTTGGAATATTTCTTATTCTAAAGAAGAATTTGACTGGGCGTTGTGGTGCATATGTTAAAACTAGCACTTGGAAGGCTGAGGCAGGGAAATCACAAGTTTGAGTCAAGCCTAAGTAATTTAGCAATTTAAGGTTACCTGGTAAAATCTAAAACAGGGACTGGGGATGTGACTCAGTGGAAAGGCCCCAAGTCCGGTTTCCAGTGTCACAAAAAACAAAGCGAAAGGAGGTTTTATAATTTTCTGTAATATTACACTTGGAGGAGTGGTTGCTCCCTTTGAAAGTGTTCTGTACAAGTGACTTCCTTCTAGAGCATAAAACCTTTAGGGAAAACTGACAGAAGATAATGTCTTTTCCATGCACTTGCTTTCCTGACCTCCCTATTTGGATCATTTACTTAGATCTTCACTGCATTCTTTCCATCAGTTGCTCATGCTCAGTAAAGGTTGTCGCTGCTCATTAGAATAATGTTTCACAGACATTTTCAAACAGTGGAAACTTTGTCTAATGGTATTTTACAGAGAGATTCATTTATAAACATATTGGAGTGAAATAGTGAGGTTGTTCTGCTTAAATGGGAACTGGACCAAGTTGTTTAAGCAAGGAAAGTCCTCAGACTATTTAAAAAGATTTAGATTGGATTTGCAAGTGTGATCTGCATATGCTGCTGCTTCTTTTTTTTTTTTTTTTTTTTTTTTTTTTGAGACAGGGTCTCACTTTGTAGCTCAGGCTGACTCTGAGCTCACTGTTTAGCCTAGGTAAGCCTCGAACTCAGCAATCCTCCTGCCTCTGCCTCCCGAGTGCTGGGATGACAGGTGTGAGCCACCACGCCTGGCATTTCATATGCTTCTTTTCATCATTTTATTCATTTGTTTTGTGAGACAGTGCCTTACTATGTAGCCTGGGCTGGTCTTGAACTCTCTGCAATCCTTTTGCTTAATCTTCCTGAGTAGTGGGATTACAGTTGTGCTGCACCCTACCCAGCTGTCTTTTAATTTATTTTAAGCCATTTGTCTGACTTTAAAAAGCTTTGAGCTGGGCAAAATGATGGCAATCTGTAGCTACCTCAAGTTGAGGAAAGAGGATCGCTAAGCCTGGGAATCTGAGGCTAATCTCCACAATGTAGCCAGACCCTGTCTCAGGGAGAAAAAAAGTTTGGAAGTATGTGTTTGTTTATATATTTAGAATATACATCTTTGGCTTTGGGGTATCAGAATTTCTTCTGTGGCTTTTTTTTTAAACCAAATGCAACTTATGATAGCTTAGGAGTATGAAGTTCTGATGCTGTATGTGAGCACACTGGCTAAGTAGCTTCATTTCAGCCTTTGTCAGGGAAAACAGAGGTTTCAGGTTTTAGATTTTGTGTGCTCTGAAGGTAGCCCTAGTTGAGATGAAAATGTACGGGTAACATTTAACTTAGTTCTCTTTACGCACGAGAGTATATGAAGCAACTTGCTCTTCACTGAGGTGCACAGCTGCTAGAGCTACAGCTATTGCTTTTAGGGTTTTCTGTTGATGAAGCCAAGTTCTTACATTTCATTCCAACATAATCTGCTTTGAAATGTATAAAAGTCAACCCTACCCATGGGAAGTGTGCTCATACTGTGTTTAGAGTTACGTGCCCTCACCATGGTTTTCAGCTTCTCAGATGAACTGCATGCTGCTGTTAGGAAGCTCCTTTAAAAATGTGTGGCCGAACAGAAGTATCACAAGTCCATATTGTCTCAAAGAAGTGCATGGAATAAGCTAAAAATGGTGCCCGCAGTTTGTTTGAGAAACGAGGGGTGAAGGGGTAAGGAAAAATCTAGGTCCGCTGAGCAAACTTGGGCCAAATGAAAGATGAAAAGGAGAAAAGGAGCAAACGTGGAAGTGTACCCTGGGTCTAGGAGACTGATCCGGAAGGGGTGCCCATGAGTCTGAGAGTAGCTGCTCCTGCCACTGAGCTCCTGGGAGCCGTGAGGGAGCCGAGAGACGTTTCACGGTGGCTTCTGGCCCCGCTTCCGGCGGCCGTGCCCTGGCCTGGCCCTTCTGGCCCCCCTTGCAGCAGTCCTGGCTTCCCCATCCTCGGTGTCCCCTACTTCCAACTTCTGTAGCTTCATCTACTTTGGATATTTCCTACACATCAAATCATACTGTCACGTGACCTTTTGTTGCTTTGTCCAGCATCGTGTTTTCAAGGTTCATACAGGTAGTGTGCATCAAGACTTTATTCCTTTTGTTTTGAGACAGCATCTCATTATGCAGCCCAGGCTGTCCTTGAACTTTTGATCTTCCTGTCTCAGCCTCCAGAGTGCTGGGATCACGGGTCTGTACCAGCACTTTTCTTTATAATATTCCACTGTAAGGATATACTGCATTTCTGCACCGTTCATCAGGTGCCGTACATTCAGGCGGTGCCACTGTTTGGCTCTCCAGAATAACGCTGCTACAGCCGCACAGATTTTTCTGTGGATGTAAATTTTTAGGGTTTGGGGATTTATATACCCAGAAGTGAAAGAGCTAAGTCATATGGTCGCTTTATATTTAGCCTTTTGAGGAACTGCTATGCTGTTTCCCAACATACTGTTTTTACATTCTTATCAGCAAGATACAAAGCTGTTAATTTCTTGACAACTGTGTTAATACTTATTGTTTTGTTTTTTGCAGTTATTCTAGTAATTGTCATTTGTAGATTAAATCTAAAACAGAGGTCAGGCATAACAGGAACGGTCGTACTTAAGATCAGTTAATATTGCAGCAAAGATATTTAATAGGTCGATGTAAGAATATAACTGTTAGTATCACTTCCAGGTTTAAGAAAATGATTTCCTAGTTTCATTTCTGAGGGTACTGATCTGTCACCCCTCCTCCTGCTCAAATCTTTTATTGAAAAACAACACAGAGCATTGAGTTCTTCTGAATGTTTGGAGCGGTTTGGGTTCTTGGATCAAGCAGAGGTTACTGTTTGCTCTTAGCCAAGTCCTTGCTGTGGGAGGTGCACGCGCAGTGTCTTCCCAGGAGGGTGCCGGGAGGCACTAGCTGATGGGGGTAGATTAATGGGGTCGAAGTGGGAAGTAAGGGCAGTTTTGAAGGACAGGGAACAGCAGATACAAAGCACAGCTGCTCCCGCCAGGCCTGCGGTGGCACAGCACTCCTCCTCACCAGGGGAGACCAGACTTTCTTAGGGAAGGCCGGCGCTGCCGTGCTTTTCCCAGTGCTGGATCCTGCCTTTCTGGTCCTGCAGACTTAACAGAGAGGCTGTGACAGGCCTGCCCGGCTCGCAGCTGCCCGGGCGCCATGGTGGAAAGGCCATCCTTGCAGCATGCGATGCCTCCCTGGGACTAGCCTGGGAACCAGGAGGTTAATTTTGTTTCACTGTTTCATTGCTCGTTAGTATCAGGGATCTGTGTTTACTGACAAAGTATCCCCGACCTGTTTTTAGGTTTTTTTTTTTGCAGTGCCAAGGATCTAACTCGGGCCCTTTGTGCATCCAAGGTTGGTGTGGTACCACTTGAGCTAAATCCCCGGCCCCTTTAGTTTTTTTTTTTTTTGCTTTTTGAGACAGGGTCTCGCTTTGTAGTTCAGGCTGGCCCTGAGCTCACTGTATAGCCCAGGCAAGCTGTGAACTCAGCAATCCTCCTGTCTCTGCCTCCCAAGTGCTGGGATGACAGGCGTGAGCCACCACGTCCGGCATTGTGGATTGCTGGTGGGCGTGTCTCCATGCCCAGCATTATATGTGGTTACCGGGAATCGAACTCAGGACCTTGTGCCTGTGAGGCACGCGCCGGAACCACTGAGCTAACCCTCTGGCCCCCCTTTAGTTTTTATTTTATGTCAGAGTATCACAAAATTGCCAAATTGCCTAGGCTGGGCTTGAATTTGTGCTCCTCCTGCCTCAGGCTGGAGTTCCGGCTTTACATTCCTGCTGGCTTCGGTAGAGCTTTAAGGAAGACCTCTCAAAATCTTAGGATAGAGCCTGGAAACTAAGAGAGGTGTTGTCTCTTTTGTGGTTGAGGAACTTCCTAGTCGTGAGGTTGCTTCTGGAGGCATCGTTTCTTGACCCCCATGGTTACTCCACAGTCAGGACGCTGAAGTCGGAGGCTTCGTGGCTGGTCCACTTGCTTCAGCCCCTGCTGGCTGGGGGTCCCTTGGCCTGTGTGGCCCGCGCCGCTCTGAGGGGTGACGGCACCCGTCTGTCTGCGCCTGCGCTTTGGGGAGCTGGAACTGCTGGGCAGGTCTGTCTGTCCGATGGAGCCTGTCGCAGGGTTGAGGCAGTGCCGCTGTGGTTTGCGCGTCCCTGGGGGGCGTGCTTGGTGCTCTCTCATAAACCTGATGGTCATTTTTATGTCTTGGGAGAAATGTTTATTGCCAATATAATTAGGTCTCTCTTTTTTTCCTTACATTTTATTAGTACATGTTTGTAGTTCATGATGGTTGTATTTGTTGTGAGAAATTGGCACAGGCACACACTATCTCAGTTTTCGCTCCTTGCCCTCATCCCCTCGTTTGGCAGTGTCAGATTCATTGGCCTTATAAGTCCTTAAGAGTTAATTATCATATAGACAGATTAACACCCCGCCACGATTTCTGTTGAGCTGTGGGATCGTATTAAAAGAATCATCCTCAACACCAATGTTGTCTCCTGTGTTTGTTTTGTTTTTAAACCTTTCAAGCTCCCCAAGTACAGGAAGCACTCCAGGGAGAAACGGAGCTGAGGGAGGCGAGCTGATAGTGTATACCAGTTCCTCTGTCTTGCCGGCTTTTACAACTGGAGATTTTCTTTCTTCCCCTCACGTTCGGCGAGCAGTGAGTGGGACTGGGCAGGGAGGCAGCTCGGAGGAAGCGTTCGCAGAAAGGGTCCCGGTTTGACCCCCAGAGGCCCACGAGGCTTAGGGAGCAAAGGCGGGAGTTGAGGCTCTGTGTAGCTAACCTCGGTGCCCGGCGTGGAGAGTGTCACTTGTGGGGACAGCTAGGCTCCATCGTGACAGGAGGACTCTTGCTCTGGGCAGGTCCTTGCTCATCACGGGTGGCTGTGGGCTCTGTGTTTCCTGGAACCTGAGGTCACCGCAGCGCCAGGACAGTGACTGATCACGGTGGCCCCAGTGTCAGCACCTGTTCTTTGTAAACGCCGGGAGTGAATGTTTGTTCTTACACATCTGGGGAGTCACGCTAGTTACTCTTAAGGGTGGAGGCAGTGAGACAGGCGAGGTAAGCTGGGAGTGTCACGGCGCTCTGTGCGTGATTAACGTGCCTACAGCGCTGGGCACAGGTACCAGGTTCCTCCGGCTTTTAGCTACTCACTGGCATCCATCCATGGGCCTCACCTGAGGTGTCTGTTACAAAAAGGGTTTTTTTTTCCTCCCCGTAGACAAACAGTATAATGATTCTTAAGTTGAAAATTAGAGATTTTCTTTGACTTTGTAGTTATTTTAAGAACTAAGTCAAAGAATAGCAATTTAAAATTTCTCAATGGTCTTAAAAGCAATTCATATAGTTTTTATGTAATCCATAATATGTATTTCTTTCTTTTAGTTAATTGAAAAAAATGCTTATTTGTGTTTTCTTGAAAAGCTACTGAAGCAAAACATCCAGAATACTTGTGACTTCTAAATCTGTTACGTGAAATGATTTCACAGCTGCTTTTTCACTTACTTTCTTTGACAGCATCACTAAATATTGTATAAACATACGATTGTTAGATTTTTAGTCATTTCATTTTCTAGAGTCACTACAACAGCATGTTTTATTAAGTATTAAAAGATATTCAGGTTATTTATTTATTTATTTTGTTTGAGACAGGGTCTCACTTTGGAGTTCAGGCTGGCCCTGAGCTCATGATGTAGCCCAGGCAAGCCTCAAACTCAGCAATCCTCCTGCTTCTGCCTCCCGAGTGCTAGGATGACAGGCTTGAGCCACCAAGCCCGGCATTTGTGGTATGCGGTACTGATTGCTGGTGGGCATGAGCCACCATGCCCGGTATTGTTGTATGTGGTTACCAGGGATCGAACCAGGGACCTTGCGCTTGCTAGGCAGGTGCCGGAACCACTGAGCTAAATCTCTGGCCCTATTCAGGTTATTTTTATGTGAGTAGCTGCAAAGCAAGTTTGAAAATTATAAAATTATGTCACTTAAGATGTAAGGTTGTTTAGAGTATATAATGTGTAAGGTTGTTTAGAGTATATAATATTTCCCAAAAATGAAAATTTTGACTGAAGGAAAATGTTGAACAATAAGTACAATAAACACAGGATGCTATAATTCCTTTGCATATTTTAAGGAAGAATTTTAGAACAGGAAGGATCATTTGAACAGTTTCAAAAGAACTTGTCACACTGTGGTCATAAACTTTTGTGTTTGATTTTATATTTTTCTTGTTCCAGGATTTCTGGAACCCTTTTGTAGTGGATTATAGATGTTTTAAGCATCACATATTATACATTGAAATGACCCAGTAGAAGGACTGTAAAACTCTCTTGCTTGTAGTTTCTCATGTTATAGCAGGGTACCTATAATGAAAATTTTACTTGTGTGGTTTTTATGACACTTAATGTGTATAAAATGGTGTTCTGTAAGTTTTTAATATCATTAATTTTTAATTTTTAGATTATCTGTGGAATGGTGAAATGAAGTAACTCAAGATGAGCAAATTAAAAGTGATACCAGAGAAAAGGTACTGTAATTCTAAATAACCAATTTGTATAAGGAAGTAACACATGATAAAATTAATTGAAATGGATTACTTTAACAGATATGTTTATATTTTATTGCTGTTTAGTAAAGTCAGAGTCAGGGAACTGAGGGCTGTATTTGCTTACCTTCAGTTTTTGTACGGCCAATACCCTAATGGTGGTTATAATTTTTTAAAAATCAAAATTATGGTATAGTGGACTTTTGAGTTAGGACCCAGTCTCATATATGAACAACTTGGATTACACCTGAAATTTTAGTTTTAACTTATGACCTAAGTCTTGAGTAATGACCTGAATGCTGATCTTCCCTGTGTGAGGTTAACTGAGAAATCCTAGGCACTGTCTTTCTCAGGACACTGAGATCTGCTTGGGAGAGAGTGTGGCCTGAAATTTACAGGAGGGAGACTTTGAAGGCTGCTCATGGGAGCCTGAGCCTGCAGTCGACCCTGCGGTGATGACACTGTCATGAGAGCAGAATCCACACGCGGCAGGCGGACGCTGGCGATGCTGGGACCGGTGGAGGGACACTCAGAGGGACTGTCGCGGAGGAGCCCAGCCACTTCTGGCTGAGCAGCGGAGGAGCTCTCTGAAGAGGAGCGGAGCCTCAACGATCAGTGCCGCAGACTTCTGAGACGCGGGGAGTCCTGAGAGATGGAGAGAGCTGCAGACATCTGTAGAGAAGGCCACGGGCGGGGCAGAAGCCAGTCGCTGCAGTCACTTGCTCGGTGACAGTAGCATGGCATGCCACAGAGCGGGGTTAAAGGAGAGACAGAAACAGACCCGTCGACCAGTGTTTAGGATTTTCTCG
>PVIC010019778.1:19532-30268 GCA_004025085.1 Thryonomys swinderianus | reverse complement strand
TAACAAGTGACCTGGGATATGCATTCAAGTAGCTCCCAAAATATCAGAAATTAATATTCTAAGTATTTTATTATGAAACGTCTTCTGGATTACTAGGAGGACAGGTCTTCTTTCAAAGGCCCAAATGCCAAGACAGGTTTCCGGAAGCGTGCAAAGCGTCCTGTCCAGTCTCAGCGTGCGCCACCAGGCAGGCAGCCCGGGCCTGGCCAGCGGGGGGCGCCGGGAGGGGTACCCGAGCCTCCTCGCGGGCTCCCGGCGGGGTCCTGCGAACGCCAGTGCCTCCCACCGCAGGGATCGGGAAGACCAAAAACGCTGTGTGAGACTGTGGCTGCGAGTGGGCTCACTGTTACCGAGCAAGGCTCGCTGCGTGGCCCCGAGGACCCCGGCAGGACGGCGGCAAGCTTCGCGGGGCAGAGGCGCCCTGGGTGGTCAGCGGGGTGCTGCGGGGCCCTGCGCTCACAGCCACGGCTGCGGGCTCACGTCGGTCTGTCTGCCCGCGCGGCCGGCGGGACGGACGGCGGTGGCGCGTCGCTGTTTCCTGGTGTCAGATGCGCGAGGTCGGTTCAACCAGCGGCTTCGACTCCGGAATAACTGATGGAACGAGGTAGCTTCTCCCGTTCGTGTCCATTCTTAACAGTCGGCTCCAAACTGAAGAACTCGTTAGGAGTGGCTCTGATTGCTTTGCTTGGAAGACATCTTAAGAATTTCGGTATTTGGGCCGGAGGGTTAGCTCAGTGGTTCCGGAGCCTGCCTCGCAAGCGCAAGGTCCTGAGTTCGATCCCCGGTAACCACTTAGAATGCTGGGCGTGGAGACACACCCACCAACAATCAACACCGCAGACCACAATGCCGGATGAGGTGGCTCAACGCCTGTCATCCCAGCACTCGGGAGGCAGGGACAGGAGGATTGCTGAGTTCGTGGCGGCTTGCCTGGGCACCATAGTGAGCTCAGGGCCGGCCTGAACTACAAAGTGAGATCCTGTCTCAAAAAAAAAAAAAAAAAAGAAAAAAAAAAGAATTTAGGTATTTAAAGTTTATATTCCGGTGTCATTTAATTTAAAGCCTGATTGAACCTCAGTCTATGTGAAACAGCGTGTTCTGTGCTGATATTGAAAAAATCACGGTGAATATTTACACCTAGCAAAATGTAATAGAAGACACTGCCATTAATTCTCCCTCAAATCCTGACTTCACTTTCCACAAACTTATCTCATCATCCTTGCCAGTTGGTGCGGCACCTCTGGCAGTCTTCTTTCAAGAGTGTCTAGTTGTGCTCCCGTGGCTGTGATGAGATCCCGAGCCGGTTCAAAGTCCTTCCTTCGGGTGGTCGTTGCAACTATGGGGAACAGGCAGAAGGCACACAGTGCCCGGTGAAGAGGGTGGGTGAGAGCTTACCAGAATATATTGCAAACCTACCCTTCGGATGCTACTTGGCACCTACATTTATTGTTTGTGTTTTTTTTAATATTCGTTTGTAAACACCCTCACAAAAGAAAACCTCCAGAATTGTTAATGAGGTTTCAAAAGGATGGGATAAATGTCTTCAGAGCAAGACAGAATATTTTGAGGGGGTGGTTAATAATGATATCTCTTCTATAATAATATATTTCAATTTAATCATGCATGATACATTTGGTGATACTATTTGCATGTTGTACAAAACAAAATGCTAATGTTTATTTTATAGAAGTTCGGGAGTACTCAGTTTATCAGTGTACTTCTCCCAACCCCATCTCCCGGAGGTGGATACTATTCGTCACACAGCCAAACCCAGGTAAAAAGTGGGAGCCAGCTGTGAAGTCACAGCTATGTGCACGCTCGCTGCCCTTCATCTTAACTTGCAAGGCTGGGCTTTCTTCGCATTTCCTCCTAGGAGCAGTAAGAGATCCTGTGCCGGGAAGACCTAGAAAATCATGTCTGCCCCTTGCTAGCCCCTCCCAGGACTGATCATTGCTCAACATCACCTGTCTTTCTACTGAACTACCCCTACACTAATAATACATGGGTCAAAGTGGCTCTTATCTCTAGGGAGAGAGTGGATATATTTTATGTCAGTTCTCGAAGAAGGGAAGCTCTGAGAGCTTCAGAAAATATCACTGATGAGGTAAAGGAGTATGTAGGAAGAACACGTCTGAGTATTACATTTTAGGATTACAATTTCTGTGCTTTAAGGTAATTATAATTGTCATCGCAGGGTCTATCAAAAAGGCTTTTACCTGACAGTAATTTTTCTTGTACTTATAGGTCATTATTAAGATGAAGGCAAGAAGGGAAGATGTGGAGGGGACGTGGAACTGTTTACCAAGTGTGTCTTCTCAGACAGAGGCGAGGAGAGCTAGGTGTTCAGAAGTTGGCTGTTCCAAGGATGAATACCTAACAGAGTTTTACTTTTCATGCATATTTCTTCATTAGATGGTTTCATTTCAAATGTAGTCTTATTTGTTAACATCCAGAATAACACCAGTTTTCTGTTAGCACTTGTGGCAAGAAGAAGAAAGATTTTCAATTTTTCTTCTATTCAGTATTTATATAAACAATCAAGCATCTCCAGATGCTGGATACTGCAAGAAGCTTTTGAACTTTATATCAGTGATAAGTATGCTTGAGATACACATTTGAATATATATATATATATATATATATATATAATTAGATCCATTTATATATTAGAAAAGATATTTAAAATTTACTTTCTCAATGACCCTCCAATGTGTGTAAAGGAAGTGTAGTTAATTCCAGATCTGTCTTGCTCCAGAGTTGATGTTTTCCTAAGCACATGGCACTACACATTCATATAAAGGGAAGTTTTCCTCTTTTCTTGCTTAAATAAATCATCCAGATTTCAGCTAACTGGCAATCTACAGATCCACTATGGCAGTTAGGGTGCAGAGTCACCTTCGCGAGATAAGGCCCCTTGATGGAGCACAGTTCTGGGCTTCCCTGGCTGGTTGATGGAGACACAGCTTTGGGCTCTATGGCTGGTCCCCTCCCTGTCCTTTCCCGGACTGCTCCCTTGCTCAGCTCCCCAGCCACCAAGAACAAGAACTTTGGCTCCACAGTATCTTTCCGCCATTGTATTTCTGTGTAGCAGCCGACTGAACATGGACTGAATCTCTAAAAACCATGAACCAAAGATTTCTGTCCTAAATTATGGGTGTTGGTCATTGTATCTAGCAAAGGAAAGCTGATACACCTTTCTGGATTAAATGGCTACATGTATTTATAGGTGTTTGGATGCAGGTTTTGGCCATAAAAGGAATCTTGAAAGTGCCCAAGCCAGAGTCATGTGTCTCCATTGAGCCACAGGAAGAGGTGGACTGGAAGGTGATTGCGTTAAATGAGCAGGGAATAAGGATACAGAATAAATTTGGGGGGGGGGGAAATCCTATGTAGTTTCTGAAATATGAAGGGGAGGGAAAACTTCCTCAAGACATTTAGGTTCTGATCCTTTTACCTAATTTCAGGGTTTCCCTCTTTATGAAAATTATACTTTGAACCAATGCTATACCAGCAGCTAGTGTTTTAGCTGTAGAAGATTGTCACAGTTTCTGAAAGTATGCCACGTATCATTTTAACAAGGTCATTCTCTTACCATGTATTTATTCAAAAGGGAATTTATACAAACTAAATGTAGAATAACTTCATATGTAGTCATGAATGCTTGATGGGAAGTCACATGAGGAAACTAAAATATCTTAGCCATTTATTCCATTTTTCTCTTATTGGTGACTTCAGTAGGTCTTTCAGAAGCAGAGAACCATTTACCTTTCTCTCCTTATTGTGGAGATACTAGGAACAACAGAACCAAAAGCAGACAGCATGGCCCGGAGGAGAGAGTGTCTGTGGAGAACACATGGTATATGATGCCAAAACTCACTCAGAGTTCTGTCATGTGGAACTGTATGCTCAAGTCTACTATTGATTCTGGTCACCAGAACTGAGATTCTTGGTAGGGGACAAAAATCCCTGATTTGCTTAGCTCATTGTCAGATTTGATGGACTAACTTTTAATAAGGATTCTAGAATTTCAACTGAAACTGTTTTTTGAAGTAATTTAATAGTAAATCAAGAAGCCAGAGTAAAGTATAACATGCAAATCAGGAAGACAGTTCCAATTTATGTTTTCTGCATATGCATGACCTACTTCAGTGGGGAAAGAAAATCATAAAGTTTGCTTTATCTACTGCCCTCAAGTTTGGCTGTGACAAGTGTGGCTGAAGACGGAGGAAGCATTACCTCATGTGGTGGCAGGGAGCCTTCCGGGAACCGAGGTGACCCAGCTGGCGCCGAGTGGCTGGTACCGAAACCCACCCTGACATTGTCAGCTGCAGGCCGTCTTCCTCCCGGCCAGAGAAAACACAGCCACACTTTGCCTAGAGAGTCTGGTGTCAGGGTGACCAAACTGCTGGCTTCCATCCCCACAAGACTGCAGACAGAGCCAAGGAGCACAGTGAGTGTGCCACCCGTCATCCCCGCCCCGAGACAAGAATGCCCAAAGTGATGACTCACTACTTAGGTATTCACGGGCCAAAATAGGACAGACGAGTTTTTCCAGTACTAAAAGACAAGGCTGAAATTATGCCTCCTTCTATTTTAGTTCTGAGTATGTAAAAATTCTAAGGAAAACAAACTATTCAATTTACCTTTCAAAGTTGAGGCGAAGACCAATGAGATCCCATCCCTCGCTACTTATCTTCCTGGCTAATTTATTCGAAAAGTAAGCAACTCGAGATACCATGTAAACAAACAGCTAATAAATGTTGTTCTAAATCAGATGAAATGAGGGCAAAGATAAAGGCAAGAAGGATATATCAAAGACAAAGTAAATGAGAATTTTGCAGCCTCAGTATGCAAAGAACACATCAAAAGGATCCAGTGAGAACCTGGTACTCTGAAAGGTCACACTCGTACTTGGGAACATCACCAGGAATCACAGAAAACACAGTAAAAAACGCTCGTCCCTCACAAAAGATTGGGATCCTAGTTCCTCCCAAACCCTTCTGGTAGAAAACAAGGGAACTTCCCTTCACTGTCGTTCGGCTGCTATCTACTACCCAAGGCCAATCATGCGAAAACGTGAGCCAAAGCAAAATGGACATTTGGTGTTACGAATGCTTGGTTCTGGCCAGTCCTCTTCCAAATTGTTCAAGTCCTGGAAGGTGAGGTTAGGTAGAGGAGCTGCGAAGGATGGAAGGCTTAAGGACTCGTGATATTTAGGTGCTTGAGGTATACAGAAGAGGACCCAGAGAATTAAAAGAGTTGTCTAGGCAACAGTTATGGGGATCCCAGTAAAGTTCATACTTCAGTTAACAATGTCATATGGATGTCTGTCTCCTAGTTCTGACAAGTGAGATATCATTATGGAAGATGATAATGTTGGAAAAAGTTGAAGGAATACTTTCACCTATCACAGAAACAATTTTGTGACCCAAATATGTTTTTGATATAAAATATTAAAAATTAATTAAAAGTACTGGTTTCTGAAAGGCACTGGAAGAATGCTTCTAAAATTATATAGGGAAATTAATTTTTAAGCTGTCCTCATAGCATCCAGTTGAATGCGAAGGTCACATTATGATGTTTCCATATACAGAAAAATTCTGAAAATGTACCTTTCACCAACATTTTCTTAGATAATTACTTCAGGATGTGCTATAGCTAACATGACACACACAACCTAAGACAAAGTATGAAGTGGTTTATAGAAAAGAATGAAAATAATTTGGAAAAAATAGTAAAGTTCCACAAAAACAGCAGTGTGGGAATCCATTTAGATCAGAGTGGGAAAGGAATGCTTCAGGTAAATGAACTCTGAAATAAACTAAAGAAAAAAATCTGGGTGACTGATCAGAGAAAGATGTTACAGAAGAATATAGTAAAGGCAATAGAAGAGAGAGAAAGACAGAAAGAGGAAGACTTAGGATTTTTAACGGTATGTCCCCAAAAGCTTCATACTCTCCTAAGTGGGACTTTTGGATCATGGGGCGTGATAGCCGGCAGTGGGTCAGTCCCCCGCTGAGTTTATAGATGAACAGGAAGCTGGACGGCGGAGCCTGGGGGAGGAGTGGTCACTGGGGGCGCCACTTCCTCCATAGCCCCCACACGCTCCTTTCCTGGCTGCCATGTGGTAACTGTTCTCTCATGTCTCACAGGCATGTGAGTGAACCCTGTACAAATTCTGAGCTCAATAAATCTTCCTTTAGGGTGTCGGCGTCAGATACTGTGTCCCAGGTATGAAGAAAATAACTAATATAGGACAGAAGAAAGGAAGGAAACAAAGAGGGAAGGCGGGAAGGAAGGAAGGAAAGCAGGGAGAGAGCCAGGTACCCCAGTGGAATATGATATGAAAATTAAAAGGTTGCATGCACAAAAATAAAATTGCCATGTGAACATTATCTCCTCCTTGACTATGAAGAACTGTATGTCCTTAAACCACTAACGAGGCTGAAATCACTCCTCGCTGATGTTACACGACCTGGCGCTGATGTGTGGGAAGCATTCTGAAGGGGCAAAACTCGGGCCCTAGGACAGCACAGGGGATGGACGCCAAACCCGATACACTTAGGAATCCAGAACTGCTTCCCCAGGAAGTGCTTTCTAAACTGAAAACTGACAGCTGACTAGAAGTAGGGTGCATCTCTGCGGAGGGGGAATCCAATCAGATGATGAGCCATCGTTTGAGAAGGCCTGGAAGTAAAAGAAGACTGCCCATGATTCAGGTAACAGAGTCAAGTGAAATAAATGGGAGTGAAAAATCCCGGCATGGGGACATATCAAGTGGGCAAGAAACACAGTTTTAGTGCTAAAGGATGTCTTTTGGAGCCATATGTATTTTTGAAATGTTGAACGTCATTCTAAGACCAGGTAGTTTAAAGAAGGAAGTAGCAGGAAATGTATAACAGCTAGAAAGGTTACTTTGGATACAGTGTGAGGAATGTTGAGAGTCAAGGAGGAAGATGGGGAGAGAGTACTTACTTCATCAGGAATGGGTTGGTCCAGATTAGAATGTGGTGGGGCAGAACCATGGGATGCATAACAAAAGCGCGTAGGGTGAAGCACAGGGAGGACTTCATGGGTACTGAGCCTCCTGGGCAGGGTAGGGTGGGTAAGGTCACCCAGTTTCTGACCTCCGTCACTTCCTAGGCAGAGGTGTCCGTCACACAGCCCAGCCCCAAATCAAGTTGCTGTTTAGGGTATACGGTGTGCGCAGGAGCCGAGCACTCCACCAGACGGGTTGGTTATCCAAGACGGGGTTCACTTAGGCACTTGGAAGTGTGATACCAGAATCATACCAGACACAGGAAGTGGAGACATTTTTTAACAGCATCTGATCACGATTAGCAACTGAAGCCATTGCAGTGAAATTTATGGCAATGTTCTCTTAAGAATCATTAACTTTAGGGCTGGAGGTTTAGTGCAGTGTTTCCAGCACCTGCCTGGAAAGTGCAAGGTCCCTGATTTGATCCTCAGTAACCACATACAATAATACTGGGCATGGTGACTCAAACCCACCAGCAATCAGTACCACATACCACAGTGCCTGGTGTGGGTGTGGTGGCTCACACCTATAATCCTAGCACTGGGGAGGCAGAGGCAGGGGGATTGCTGAGTTCAAGGTTTGCCTGGGCTACATAGTAAACTCAGGGCCAGCCTGAACTACAAAGCCAGGCCCCCGTCTCAAATAAATAAATAAGAATTGTAAGTTTAGATAGCTATCTGGTTTCTTCTTTTCAAAAGGAATAAGAGGACAAAGAGTTCCAAAGTTCCTACAGAGAATGGCCAGCTACAAATATTTATATTTTCTCCTTCATTTACAAATCATACACGAAACATCTACCCTAGTGCTTACAAAATATAAAATAAGGCCTGCAGAGTTAGCTCAGTGATTTCAGTGCTTTCCTGCCAAGTACAAGGTCTTGAGTTCAATCCCTAGAACCCTCTGAAAGAAAGAAAGAAAGAAAGAAAGAAAGAAAGAAAGAAAGAAAGAAAGAAAGAAAGAAAGAAAGAAAGAAGGAAAGGAAGGAAGATAGAAAGAAAGAAAGAGAAGGAAAGGAAGAAAGAAGGAAAGATGAAAGAAAGTAAAAGAAAGAAAGAAATTATAGAATCATAAATAATTCAAGGTTTCTTCTACTACAGAAGATTCCCATAAACAAACTTAATTATAATACAAGGAGTTCCATTCTACTATATAGAAATTCACTGTTTTCTCTGAACGTGGGAAAATAAAGATGGAGCCAATCTAGGGTTACAATCCGTTCTCATTTCATACTAGTCATGGAGATCAAGATCTGTCCAAGGCAAGCTGTCCCTGCGGCCAGGCTAGCTGCGCCAGGCAGGGGCCGTCTCTGTGGCCACAGCTCTGCTCAGGTTCTTTCAGCTGCTGGTCTAGAGCCTCAGGCTGGTCGGCAGCTGCGCCCCCCGCACCAGTACCGCGGGCCCCGGGGGAACTGGCTCGTTAACAGTGCACGGCCTCATGGTTGCCCAAGCAGGAGCTTCAGATAGGGGACGCGGAGAGCTTCGGGGGAAGTTCGGGTGGGGACGTCTCCTGGGCAACGCACTGGTTTATCTCTCTGCAGGGCAGAGCAGCTTTGGCAAAGTTTCTCACATTTAAATATCTCACCTACTTTTGTACCCAAGGGTAAATTGATCTGACCGTATCATGCCTGGTCCTCAGGAGCGTGCTCACCCTGAGGTCAGACTGCGTCACGTGGTACTGACTGACTCACCGCGGGCTTTGATGTTGCGTATTGAGTGAAATCCCCGGCGAACCAAGGAGAGGTGCACTTTTACTGCCAGTCTGAGGGAAGGTCCCTCCGTGCAGTTTTAGACCTGGGAGAGGCCCATGTAGGAAGAAGGGCTGAAATGGGTCTGGCATGAGATGAACCTGGGCGGGGAGGGGGGGCTGATGGAGGAGGAGCCCCAGCGAGCGCAGGAGACAGGAGGGCTGCCGCGGGGACGAGCGGACGCACCTGGGAACCGCGGGTGAGGCGCGGGCCCTCGTGTGCCCGAACCGTGCCCGCTGGTGGGCAGGGTCTGGGCTGCACCCGCCACGGTGATCTGACATGAGACAAAGTGGGGGAAGCTGCAGATTTTATGCCTGTTTTACAGAAAGGGCAAGGGAGATGAGGAGATAAAAATAATCAAATATAGATGAATGGCTTTCCTTCACTGGAAGCCACTGCAGAACTGCTCAAGGAGACAAGGCAGGAGTTGGTAGAACCTATGTTAGGCTATGGTAATAAATCATTTTTCTATGAGAAAACATAAAATTATTCCCCAGATTCATAAAAAAGCTGTTTGCTTAGGTGACATACACATAAAGACTAGATACTGCTTATTTCAGATGTGTGGTTGTATTTGGTTCCCTGTTTGGAGAAGGGGGGATCAAAGGCACAATCTCATGCACTGTAGGCAAATGTGCCAGCCCCAGGTGAGAGCATTTTTAAACCACAGAATTAAGGCCTCTGCTCCCCTTTGTTGGGCAGGCAGGACTCAGGTCAGAGGGGACAAGGACAGAGGGGGGCCAGGCGGGAGGCTGTGGGGCGACCCTGGGCTTTGCTGCCAGTTTTGGGAAGGAGGGGGAAGTAAGTTCCTGTAACAATGGCGACTGGTCATGAGGTAGCCGAAGGGGAGGGGAGGGGAGGGAAATGGTTCCCCTCAAGGCACTTTTGAAGAAAAAGGATGAAAAGTTTCAGAAACAATTATAGAGATAAGAAGACAAAGGATGATGATATTCACAGAAGAAGCAGTTACATCAAATTACAGGTAGAAATGGATGATTTTAGGGGGAGACCAGTTTTTGGTCATATTCCATTCTGAATATACTGAACTCACATTGCCTAGAGACCTGCCCTCATGGTGACTCTCTAGACGCCCAGAAAACTGGACAAGAGCACAGCTGAAGAAAATAGAGTCTCTGGTAAATCCACCTGGAGAGAGAAACTGGTGGTGCTCATGTGGGGCAATAGAAAGACACGTTACAATGCTCCATGAGGCCACTGTTCATAGCAGTGCTGCTCACAGTAGCTACATCTTAGAAGGGGCCCCATGTCCATCGATAGGTGAATGAAAAAAGAAAGCATGACCTTCATGCACTGGTGAAGCACTGGTCTACTGCAAATAAAGACAAATTTGAGTCATTTGTAGGAAAATGGAGAGAAATAGTTCAGATACACATGCTTAGCTTAAACTTCACATGGTTTAAAGGTAGTTTCTCTTCTATGAGGAACCCAAAGTGCCAGTATTTAGAATATTATTTAGAGTAAAACAAGAGATAAGAAGAAATAGATCTACAGATGGGAGGGGGGGCCAAGAAATGAAGACAGAAGGGAGGAAAGGGAGAAGAAAGAGGTTTAAAAAGAAACACATACTAATAAAACACAAAAATCAATGGAAGCTTTGGCTGGTGGCACATGCTTGTAATCCCAGCCTTTGCGAGGCTGAGGCAGGAGGATTGCAACAAGTTTGAGGCCAGCCTGGGCTGCATAGTGAGTTCAAGTCCAGCCTGAACTACACAGCAAGACCCTGTCTCAAAAAGCAACAAAAATAAATAGAAAAGACCCTATGACCGTGGAAAGGGAATGTTATGGAGACTAAGACAAACAGGAGGATTCAGAATCCATAGAGGCCCGAAAAGGTGAGAACTGGCCAGTCACTCGGGTTCTTCCTCAGGGTATGGCAGAGGTGAGGCCCAGTGGCGGTGGAGATGATGAGGGGGAGGTCACAGCTGGGGGCCA
>PVIC010019778.1:0-19432 GCA_004025085.1 Thryonomys swinderianus | reverse complement strand
TCTTTTTTGTGGTGTCCTATCCTGAGCTTCCCGTGGCTGTAGTGCTCCGTGAGGTCTGGTTTTGATCACTCACGTGTGCGTGTGTCATGGAAGTGGGTGCACACATAAACCCATGCACATCTTTTGCATTTGTAATTTTTTACCCAGTTGCCTGATAAAAGATTAAAATAGAAGATTAGGCTCCATTCAGAATTTCACAATGCCACAGCAATAAATCAGTTCTCAGCCTCCGAAGATAGACATCTCAGAACTAGGAGGTGAGAAAAAAGCTGATTTGAGATTCATACCGTCATATACCTACTCTCAGAAGAAGAAAACAGAAGCAGTTTACACATCTGCAAATCTTAGGAAATGGCTGAGGAAATTTGCATGATTTGGGCGCATGAAGCCATTTTAGCAAGCAAATTCTTTCCTTTCATCTCTCAAGGGTGTAGAAAGGATATAAACATGTTTTTTGCAGATGATGTGAATTATTGACTGGCATAAATAGCAGCTCACACTAAATACTTTAGAAATGTGCTTTTTATTGAGTGAAGATGGCATCCGGAAAAAAAAAACATGTATGAAAAAAATCATATTTTGTGAGCGTTGAAGATGTAGAATGAGATAGGCCACCTCTGTGTGCGTGCGTGTGTGTGTGTGTGTGCTGTCCTGAACGTTAGCGTTTGGTGTGGACCCTTGTCTGTCTAGTGTTTGTGAAGTTGCTTGAGTCATTTCTGCTTTAACAAATTAACAGAACAGGAGAGTTAGAAAATCTACAGCTGTTTCATTATATCACCAGTATGTATATTAACTAGGGATTTTTTGTAAATGTCTATCATTTTTAGAATTAACATTCAGTGTGTTCTAAAATGAACGCCATGGGCTCTCCTTCTAAAAGGATGTATTAAGGCATTATAAAGAGGGGCAAGTGTCTCTACACGTGGAAGTTTTACACAATAATTCAAATAAATCTAGAACTCTGAGCTGTAAGCTGCACTGGGCAGTACACAGGCCACGGAAGCCCTCCGCCGTCTCTTGTCAGCAGCCGTTCTCCGGGGAACTCGAGCCCTGACAGCCCTCGGGGGCAGGGGAAGGTCCCGCCTCATGGGGCTGACAGCAAATCCTCCAGCACACCCGGCCTTTGCCGTTCCCCGGACCAGCGTCCCCCATCTCCCCGCACCGCACGTCACACTGAGATGCTGGACGGCACCCTCATCCCCTCACGGCCTTCCAATCCCGGTTCCTGCCCTGCACAGGCATTTAACTGGGGAGCTTTTCAGATGAGGCTCAGTGGGGGTGATGGGTAACAGGCTGGGGCCAGTGCCAGCATCAAGGCAAGGAAGTTGGATGTGAGTTTATTTTCATTCCAGTTCATGGAGGTAGTCTCCCTGGCTCTAAAGGCAACCTTTTCAAGTGCTGACTATTCTGTTTTGCTTGTGGCTGACCATGGTGAGTTACAGGACTGGATGGTAATTGTTTTTCTTTTCTTTCTTTCTTTCTTTCTTTCTTTCTTTCTTTCTTTCTTTCTTTCTTTCTTTCTTTCTTTCTTTCTTTCTTTCTTTTTTTTTTTTTTTTTTGAGACAGGGTCTCGCTTTGTAGTGCAGGCTGGCCCTGAGCTCACTCTGTAGCCCAGGCAAGCCTGGAACTCAGCAATCCTCCTGTCTCTGCCTCCCAAGTGCTGGGATGACAGGCGTGAGACACCATGCTTGGCACTGTGATATGTGGTATTGATGGCTGGTGGGCGTGAGTCACCATGCCCAGCATTGCTGTATGTGGTTATTGGGATTGAACCCAGGATCTTGCACTTGCGAGGCATGTGCTGGAACCACTGAGCTGAATCTCCGACTCTGGATGGTAATTTTCATGCAGGTAAGAAGCACATTGGAGTAGCTACAATATGCCATCACTATGAGATGATTAAGGCTCTGTGTGTGTGTCTGGACAACTCATGCCTTCATACAGCCATACATATAAATACAGTAAACGAATGTTTGATACGTTCATAAATGACAGACAGACCACAAACTTAGGGAGGGCACAGTGAAACCAAAGGAGAGCCCTGTCTCAGGGTTTGCCTAAAGCCCCAGAACTGAGTGCAAATGTGTGAAGTCAATTTCAAGATGTGCAACCCAATAATGCCAAATATTTATAGAGCAGAATTTCATAAAATAAATACAAGAAAACGCACATAGGTCCCAGGATGTAGCTCAGTGATGCTGCACATCTTCCTGGAAGGAACAAGGTCCTGAGAGCAATCGCCAGTACCACGAAAAACAACCAGACAAGAACAGACAAACGCACACATGAAATGTTCATGGTGCTATCAGTAGGCATAATAAGAAAGTGCTCCAAGGTCGGAGTAGAAAGGTAGAGCTGGGGCTCGTCTGTGGAAAGGCGTTCTGTCCAGCTATGGGAGCAGTGCGTGAAGTATGAGTGTGCCCCGTAGCGCGGAGGAAAAGAGAGCTTGTGGAAGCTGACGGACACAGAGTCACATTCAGTTCACGTTCAGACAGCAGCCCACCCGCTCTGTGGCGGCAGTAGCCAGAGAGCGGTCACCTTCGTGGCTTCCAGCAGCTGGGCTGGGGCAGGAGAGAAGCGACCGGTTGATGTTAGATTCCTGCCCCAATTCCTGCTGCACCCACTGGTTTCTGTGGAGAAGTTCATGGAGGAGATAGCACACGCTGTGCGTCTGCTCTGCAAAGTTGGCAGACATCACTTTAACGTTGCGTGACTTTGGACCATGTACTTTCCTGCACCGTGCCTCAGTTTCCTCACAGGAACATTGGAGGCCATACTACTTGCCCAACGGGCTGGCAGAACAAGAGATGCAGGAGGAGCATGTGTGCACTGTCTCTGTCAGGGACAGCTGGAGCTTGAGTTAGGCTTTGCATTGAGTAACAGTTGCCTTCTCTCGAAACAGGACCTTGTGAGGACATTGCTAATTACCTAACAGTCTTCCCAGGCTCTCTGGGCTCCTGGATATTGATTTCCATTAATGACACCTTTGTGTGGCCTGAAATAGCAAAGACGTGCTTTCAAATTAACCAGCAGTTAGGAGCTCACTCCCTCCTTCCCTCCCTTCCTTCCTTCCTCCCAATTTCTTTCTTCCTCTTTTCTTCTTCTTTCATTTTATTCCAATTTATTTTTTAAAAATAGACAAGGCTATCTGTCTGCCCGTCTATCCCCTATACATCAGGACGCTTGAAATTTTTGTTTAAATTTTTATCTTTGTTGGTACATTGTATATACATATCATATCATGATCAGACTGTGATCCCTAATGAGCATTCCTGCAGGTACATCCATTTGAGTGTAAATGACTCAAACGTATCATTCTTTAAGGCAGAGTAATATTCCATTCTATAGAAAAACTACATCTTCCTTATCCAGCCTCCAGCTGATGGGCCTTTAGGTAGTTTCTAAGACTGAGCTATCACAAACAGAGCTGCTATGAACATGGGTGCACACATGTCACTGTGAAAGGAGTCTTATAATTCTTTTGTGTGTATTCCTAGCAGAGCAATAGCAGGGTCACATGGGACCTCTCATTGTAGGTTTTAGATGGATGTTTGAAATTTTATAGCCCATGAGAAGCTCAGTTAAGCCAATCTACACACTGTCTCACACTGTTATTTAAAGAGCTGTTTTTGTAAAAGATTCTAAGGCACATCGATTGCTATTTGAAGACTGTTCATTCACTCGGTTCTTTTAATGTAGGAACCTGGGGCATCAGTTTTGTAGCATATGCTGTGCTTAGGGTTCAGATTACCAGGACCAACATGACATAGATTTTTGTCATAAAAATACATGTGAAGTTCTCTAAGAAGAACCACAGAGTATATTTTGCAAAATATACTAAAGTGCAGTTAAGATGAATAGGATTTAGGGGAAGCTAAATGACGGACGTACTTGGCTAGTTGAGACAACTTTCGTAATGAAATCATGCCAAGTTCTTTCCTTTAAGACTAATTAATAAAACTTACATTAGGGTAAAGATATACAACATAAAAGGTACGACGGTCACCACTTTGAAGGCACCTTAATGTTTGCTGTGATGATTCTGAAGTGAAAGACGGATGTTAAGGGCCCATCAGGCGTTTCTTCACCACTGCAGAGAGCGAGTTCAAACCAAGCCTGGAGCGCTGAGTGACTGGGAGACACTCTCCCTCAAAGTACATAATTTAAAAAGCATTGCAGGGGGCCAGAGATTTAGCTCAGTGGTTCCGGAGCCTGCCTCACAAGCGCAAGGTCCTGAGTTCGATCCCGGTAACTACATAGAATGCTGGGCGTGGTGACTCACGCCCACCAGCCATCAATACCACATACCACAGTGCCAGGCGAGGTGGCTCACGCCTGCCATCCCAGCATGGGGGAGGCAGAGGCAGGAGGATTGCTGAGTTCAAGGCTTGCCTGGGCACCATAGTGAGCTCAGGACCAGCCTGAACTACAAAGCGAGACCCTGTCTCAAACAAAACAAAACAAAACAAAACAAAACAAAACAAAACAAAACAAAACAAAACAAAACATGGCAGGTAAACCTCAGCATGAAGGCCTGCATCCGGTTCCCAGGGCCATGCAAGGGTGTTCATTTATCTCAAGAAAGGGGAGGAGCCGCTGCAGGATGAATGAAGAAGGCAATAGCATGAAAATCATATAAACAACAAATGAATATTTCTCAAAAATTCATGCTATTGCCTTCTGAAAGAGGCTATTTTTAAACACCAATGAATTTTGTTCTCAGTAATCCTCCTTTCTGAATGTGCTTCTTAAGTGCTATGGTTAGTGGCATTTAGCAGCATTCTAGCAGAGATTTATCTTCATTATTTTTTCTAAATATATATGCTTTTTAGCTGAGTATCTTTTGGTCAATAATCACTGGACCTAGTTATTGTACACTATAAAATAATGCTCTAAAAACATGACATTTAGGGATTCATTTGAAGTCTAGGAGTTTATTTTAAACCAAGTGTATTGGTTTATTTTATAAACCAATAACATTAGAGACACTTTCAAACCTGAACTCATGGTGACTTGTGGGTCATAAATACTCAGGTGATTCCATTGGGCTGGGCAGCTCTGGGCAGGACAGTGTGGTGAGTCGAGCACAGAACTTCAGAGAAATGGTTTCTACTTCATAGATGTTGGTGTGCAAAGCCAAGAGCTCTTCGGTAATTGTGGGACATTTCCTTGAGGCACAGTTGTCTTATTTCAATCAAATGACATCTGGATTTAACTCTAAACGTATTTATATTTATGCCTGAGATTATAGAAATATAATGATGTTAGGATTTATCTCATGCCATCCCCAGAATCCATATTCCACCCAACTGGTAAGGGATGGGGTCCTGTGCATTATCTATTCAGTAGCTTGGTGCCCAAGTACGGAACCCCACACACCCATCCGTCAGTCAGAGGAACACCTAACAGCCCTCCTGCTGCCGGTGGCTCTAGTCTTCATCTGCTCCTGTAACACTGTCATTTTCTCCAGTGAGGATCGAATCAGCTGACAGACTGAGCAAAATACATTCTAACAAATCAAACTTCTGTGTCTTTTAGCATCATAGAAATGACAGTACTTTGTAAGATACTTTCATAAGTGCCACATTATTGTCTTGAAAATTGAATGCATTCTGTAACTTATTTTAAAATCAATTATGGAAACTTTCTTAAATAACAGACGTAATGCTACAACGTTTTATATACATATATATATATATATAGAAATAAATATATATACATCTATGGAAATAAATAAATATATATATATATAGAGAGAGATAAATCCTAACATCATTATATTTCTATATACATATACATACATATATATACACACATATATACATACACACAGACACACACACATACACATGTGTATCATACATTCTGATAACTTAAAACATCTCTTATTAAAGGGGTTTTCTTTAAAGATGAATGATATGTGTAGACTTTAAAAGTATATTGTTGTTGACATTGGTGGCACACACCTATAATCTCAGGACTCAAGAGGCTGAAACAGGAGGATCGATGCAAATTAGAGGCCAGTCTGGGCTACACAGAGAGTTCAAAGCCAGCCTGAACTATAGAGTGAAACTGTATCTCAAAATCAAACACAAGAAAAGGTAAAATTCGTTGTTGTTAGATGATGCTATTTGATTGATTCTGAATTAAGGTGTGTTATACTCTGTATCATCTTGCTTCTCTGAAATTTGTAAAATATTAGGAATTTTTTATATAAAAGTTATGGGAGAAATAAGAGGATTTAAAATACTTTAAAATTACACCAATAAGCATTTAAAAATTTTTTTAAAGTGCAGTGATGAGCGTGTATAAAATGTGTGCACACATGTTCATGAATCACACTGTTATTTCCAGGACCAAGATGAGCAGAATCATAGATAAAGATGAACCACAGAAGAAAAATCAAGATAAAGTCACAAAGCTTGTCCTCATTCCAGGAGACAAAAAGCTATCTCAGAGAAAACGTTTCCATAGGTCTATGAAGCTAAATGAAAGGATATATGTTATCAGCATTCAGTGGAAAAACAGGACGCTGTTCCTATTCTACCTGTGGCAGATTGTTTAACACTGTTTATTTTCCTCTTCTGTTAAATAACACAGCTCAAAAAAGCCCTCTTGGTTTCCTTCAGTTTAAATATTTTTGATGCTATATCTCTAACTATAGCCTGGAATAAACTTGTTTTACATCATTATCTTCAGGACAAAAAATAATCTCATAAACTTACCCATTTGAATGAATGCATGCTTTACCAGTCTTAATTTAGAGAGGTTGGGCACACATGTATATTTAAAAAAAAAGCAAGTAAGTACTATTTACAAATCTTATATGCCTTGAAAATGTAATAAGATTGTGAATAAGATTAATGACTCAAATGTATGTAAAACTCTTGCCTTGACTGAAAACATTTTCTTAATTGGATATTAATTTTAAATATTTATTGGTGAGATATCTGAATTTCTTAGCCCAGTGTTCAGATAGTCGGGTGAATTAGTCATCCCATTAGTGGCACAATATACCGCACATAATTTGAGAGAGGAAAGGTTTACTTTGCCTCACAGATTCCGTGGTTTCAGTCGGTGGCCGACTGGCTCCAAGGTAGAGTTGGCCATAGGGCCTGGTGAAGGAAAAGGGCTCAACTCATGGTGCCTAAGAAGCAGAGCATGGGCTGGAGGGTTAGCTCAATGGTTCTGGCACCTGCCTTGCAAGCGTAAGGTTCTGAGTTCGATGCCCAGAAACCACATACAATGCTGGGTGTGGAGACTCACGCCCACCAGCCATCAATAACACACACCACAGTGCCGGGCGTGGTGGCTCACGTCTGTCATCCCAGCACTCAGGAGGCAGAGGCAGGAGGATTGCTGAGTTCGAGATTTGTCTGGGCTACATAGTGAGCTCTACAAAGCGAGACCCTGTCTCAAAAAAATAAAATAAAATAAAATAAAAAAGAAGCAGAGCATGCTGAGAAGAGCCCAGGGAAAGGCCCAAGACACACAGAGTCCCCAGGACATCTCGATGAGCCCCTCCCTCCAGCTCAGCCCACCTGCTGACAGCCCGTGGGGCTGTGCATGGCTCACCATGCTGAGCCAGTGCCCTGACATCCAGCCTGCTCTTCAAGAGGCTCTAGATCCAGTCAAGTGGATAGTCAATAAACATGGTAAAACCAAATGTACTTAATAATTGAATTGTATTTAGGAATTCAACATGAACAGCATTGAAAAAAACCTATGGGTAAGTTTCAAAGACGTAAGTATGAGGAATGTGTCAGCCTAGGGTTGTCCACAAAGCAGAGCTTCTCTTTCCTCAAACAGCCGCTTGCTCTGAGTTCTGAAGGCAGATGAGTTGGTACAGAAATCTGACTCTCCAGCGCATGTTCAAAGGAGCTCACACCTTCCTGCGACGACCCCTTGAAGAGACTCTTTAGACACAGAACATATTCTCCCACCCTCTAACTCCTACTGTCTCCTTGACTCTATCCATGGGACACTGAGTTTTCAATTGCTTCTGGTTTTTTTTTTTTTTTTTTTTACAGTTAAGGGGAAAATGAAATATTTCTTGCACCTACATGCCTGTCAAAGTTGGAGAACAATTCAATGGTTGGTGTAAGTGTCATTGCCAAAACCTTTGATATTTTAAGATAATGCTTCAAAAGTATGCAGCTCAAGCATTATTTTTTAGAATAAATATAGTAGACACCTTCACTAGTGTATGTAAATATACCCAGTGCAAGGATTTTTGGGTTGAAAAAGGGTCCAAAGTAGTGACTGTTTTCAAGTTAATTCAGTGAAAGACACTGCAGAGAAATTCTTCACACTGCCTGGCGACAGCGAGTTTAGCAAGCGGTGCTGCCCAGAGGCGCCCTCCGTCGGCAGGGCCTGGTGGCCCCTGAGGGAGGCAGGGCTGCGTCCCTGCGGCAGGAAGGCAGCCTTTTCACGGTGCTTCCAATCACTTCCGCATTTCATTTCATTTGAATTTAATGGAACGATAATGCATCTTCAAGATAATTTTTTTTTTTTTTTGAGACAGGGTCTCGCTTTGTAGGTCAGGCTGGCTCTGAGCTCACTATGTAGCCCAGGTAAGCCTTGAACTCAGCAATCCTCCTGCCTCTGCCTCCCGAGTGCTGGGATGACAGGCGTGAGCCACCATGCCCAGCAAAATTTTGATTTTTTAAAACCGTTCTAGGTTTATATAATTTATTGCATTGCAAATGTTTTAATGAAGACTTGTTCTGGTGTTTCCCCAAAGAGCCCCGCCTAACCTGCAGGTTAGCGGGGCCCTTCCCCACTGGGATTCCAGCTTATGCACACCAACAGCGCTGAGTGTGGAGATACTGAGCCTGCACAGAAATGTTCCTGTGAGGCAGAGTGACCAGGAAGTGGCAGCACTTATTCTACTCCATTTTTTTTTTTTTTTTTTTGAGACAGGGTCTCGCTTTGTAGTTCAGGCTGGCCCTGAGCTCACTATAGAGCCCAGGCAAGCCTCAAACTCAGCAATCCTCCTGTCTCTGCCTCCCGAGTGTTGAGATGACAGGCGTGAGCCACCACACCCGGCACCGTGGTATGTGGTCTTGATGTCTGGTGAGCGTGAGTCTCCACGGCCAGCATTGTATGTGGTTACTGGGATTGAACTCAGGCGCCGGAAGCACTGAGCCAAATCTCAGGCCCGGTCTACTAGATTTTTAACATAAAATTAATTAAATCCATTTCAGTAAATATCTTTGTCATCTACTGAGCTATGCAAGGAACTCAAACTGGGTCTTGTCCTCTCAAGAAATTTTTCTTGATTTGATTTATGGAATTCAAAGTTGAGGGATGTGCCGCATTTTCATTCTGGAAATCTGAAATAACTTTTCACAGAATCTGAGCACAAGAGTTAGGAGGGATTGTCCTCTCAGTTCCCAGGCAAGTTACAGAGCCAGGCTGCTGCTTCTCACGCTCCAGCCCGTTCACATCAGAGCCAATACATCTGTGCACTTTGGGAAAATCGTTCTGGTCTGAACTTGAATCAACTGACCCGAGAGTTATTACTAGGGTAAGAGAAACCCAACATGCTTTTTTTGAATGTTAAACTTGTTCATCTCAGTTCTTTGAATTTTCTTTTGCTCCGTGCTGTTTCCTACGACTCCATGTTCAGGCTCGTGCCCTTCCAAACGCTCTGCCCTGTCTAGCTTGACTTGCTCCATGTCCCTTTCAAGGCATCCTGTGCACAGACAGGTTCTCCCCACTGAGGCTGGCACAGCCCAGCACACCCTGGAGCGAATGCACCATCTTACGTGGAATTAGCAGTGATCTCAGTTTCATAAAAATGAGATTCCATTCTTGGGCTTCGAAAGCATATGCTTAGCTGCTCAAGCAGATGTCCCCATTCTACATATTAAAATGATTTCTGAGTTTCCATTGAGAACTTTCAAACACTATACTTTTGGAAACAAAAAGGAACCTTGAAATCAAATAGAGATTAGGATTAATGCTCTAGTTCCACTGTCAAATAGTTATGTGGCTTTGAACAAATTGCTTAACTCTTTGGGACAGCTCTTTTGTGTAACCCAGGAAGAGTTATATTGTCTCCTCCTACTGCATAGGAGTTTTATGGGGATTTAGAAGGAGAACTTATCAAAATCTTTTACAGTGATCAAACCTGTAGCTACCACTGGTTTTGTACATGGGTTGATACTCCCCTACTGTTGTATCATGCTTTTTTGTGAAGCCACTTTTGGAAAACCTGTGATTATTTCCCAAGGTGCTCAGCAGTACCATTCTGATTAAGTCTGCAGGGCCAGAGCAAAGCTTCAGGACCATAGATGCCACGCCCCTAGGAACACCCAGACTACCCAGATTACAAATACTGGAATTCCTCCACCCCCTCTGACTTCAGCTTGATAATCTGACAGCACAACTCAGAAAAACACTGAAAATGCCCCCCTGCTTGAAGATCACGGGTGTGGAGGGGGATTATAAATAACATAACAAAAGAACAGGCCAGAAGGGGAATCTGGGACAGGGAAGAGGTGTTGACTAGGAGCAGCCACCTTCTCTGCATGTGCTCTGTCTGCCACGCAGAAGCTCTCCCAACCTGAACCTCATGGTCCGGGAATCTTTACAGCCTGGTCTCCAGCCCTGTGCCCGAAGGCCCTACACGTGGAGGTTGGGGTGCAGCTGTGAATGCCAAGCCTTGGGTCAGGAGTTAGGTTCTTCGGGTAACCCGCGTGTTTTTAGGACCATCAACCTGAGTCACTTTCCTGGTAGACTGCACTGCTTACAAATAACAAGAGACATTCCCGTGTCTCAGGGCACCCTGGGGTATCAGTGGTTCTGTGCTGCGTACGAGTGACTGTGACCCTAGGCGTTTGACACTGTGCCATAGCTGTCACTAATGTTTTTGTTCAGTCATTCTGCGTGGACACCAGTCTTACGCCCCCTGTTGGCTCTTTTGGTCCGGAGTGAGCGTGGTCCTCTCCTCATCCTCCTGGGTCTCCTGGCAGCTTTAGGGAACCACTCTTCTTTGGTTTCCTTCTCCACAACTGGCTACTCCTGCTGTTTCTGCCTCAGTGCACATTAATGAGGAACAAAGGAAAAGTTTACAATGAGATAAAATGAGAATTTGACATATTCTCCAGGTAACACCCACCTGGTTGTGAATAGTCATTTTCTTTTTTTGCCTAGGGAAGAAAATCTTGGCATTACTATAAATTTTTTAAACTATGGACGTTCCTTCTTCATAGAATTGTAAAATAATCTACTCAAAAGCAACCTAAAGAGCACACACATATGTATCAGGTAATCACCCTAAGGTTGCACTGTGGGGATTTCCAGCATTTCACTGAAAGGAAGCATGCAATTTCTTTCTTTCACTTTTTGATAGTATTTCCTCTCCTGATGAAACTAATCCCTAAAATATTTTTTTTATCACAAAATATCCAGATCACTTTCAGGAGTTGTGATTTGATGTTTCACATGGGTATGGCAGAATTTAAATTAATGAGATGGGCATAATTGGGTTTATTTTATAGTCCCAAACCAATGTACTTAGTAGTAAGTGAATTCTTAGACACAAAAATAACCTATGTGTTGGGCCAGAGATACAGCTCAGTGGTTCTGGCGCCTGCCTCGCAAGCACAAGGTCCTGAGCTCAATCCCCAGTAACCACATACAATGCTGGGCATGGTGACTCACGCCCACCAGCCATCAATACCACATACCACAGTGCTGGGTGTGATGGCTCACACCTGTCATCCCAGCACTCGGGAGGCAGAGGCAGGAGGATTGCTGAGTTCCAGGCTTGCCTGGACTACATAGTGAGCTCAGGGCCAGCCTGAACTACAAACCCTGTCTCAAAAAACAAAACAAACAAAAACAAAAAACAAAAAAAAAACAACCTTTGTGTTTTCACAAAGAATTATGGGTTGAGTTTTATCAGACTCCATTTTGTGCTCTTCTCAGACCCAGAAGCCAAACTTAAGGTCTCTTTCCTCAGTTTCACCTGCATCTGGGTGCATTTTCTGGTGGAAAGAAAGTTATTTTGGCTCCACCAGTGGATCTGAGATCCTCCCTGTGACCCACGCTGTTGGGTACTTTTTCTTGGGAAAGTCTTGCTTCTGTACGAAGCCAGACTTACTCTACAATAAAGGGCCTTTCAGGCCTGATTAAATGAGAATCATTTCCTAGTATGACTCCAAGTAATGTGTGCACAAAATGCCCACTTATACCTCATTCCAAAGGATGTCAGGCTTTTAATAAGTCTATACACATATCTTCCCATCATTTCCATAAATAATCGGGATCATCCATAAAACTTTTGACCTCTAGGAACTCAGTATCAGTTATTCTCTCTCTCCCTCACTCTGTCTCTGTCTCTCTGTGTCTCTCTGTGTCTGTCTGTCTCTTTCTCTTCTGTTTTCATCTCTCTTTTTCTATATGGCTCAGGTCCACCTAGCTTCAGACTCCTGGGTTAAAACCATCCTCTCGCCTAAGCCAACCAAGAAGCTGACATCACAGGCTCATCCCTCTGGATATGCTTGGAGTTTTAAAAAATACTTCATTTCACCCTCAAGGCCAGAGGAAGGAAATTCTTATTTATCTTTGAGAGGTTAAAAAATAATACTAACAATATCCACACATTTTCCCTTCTCTCTTCAGCTGTTACCTGGGTAACCACCCCATGTTCTCAGGATCGTGCCGTCAGAAAGGAGTCGACCTCCCCGTCACTCAGAGTCCCGGAGCCCCCGACCCAGTGTACTGCCAAGCTCTAAGAGCTGCGGAAGTAACTGCAGCTCAGAAGCTGGCATGAAGAAGCCCAGGAGATAGGTTAGAGTCAGGCTCCCTGACACTTCAACCTGAGTTTCTAAGGAATCTGCAGGTAACCTTCAGCAGAAAGAGGAATCCCGTAGAGGGCCCCCTAGAGGTGACGTCCAGTAGGTGCTGGCTGGGTAGCTACAGATGTGACGTCTATCACAGCCAGTAACATCAGAATGGAGGACATTTGTCCTTGAGAATCTTCTGTGTCAATTTTAATATATCTCTGCTTATTACAAGTAAAGTAATATTTTCTACTTGCTGAAAGAGCAAAGATTATTTACCTTCCAAGTTTATTTTTACAATTTTTAATGTCATTTTGATCAATTAGTTAACTGATCATTGTTTTTGAGGCTCTCATGGTCTTAAACAAATATCCACATCTCCTCTCGCAATTCTTTATAGTTTTTGCTTTTTAAGAGTATATCCTAATTTGAGAAAAATAAATGAAATGTTTGCATACATTTTATATCTCAAGTTATTTTTCAGAGATTTCGCCAAGATTTGGTCTTTCACCTGATAGAAAGAGCAATACTATAAATAGAGTTTTTTTTTATGTGCTCAGGGAAATTTTTTTTTAAATCTGCACATTAGTTTAAGGGCTGTCTACTAACAGTTATTAAATTAAAAGAGACCGACAGTCATTTTAAAAGTCTGCACAGGAAAATGCCATTGTATCGCTGTTTGACGGCCAGAGCAAAGTACCACTATCTGTTTAATGATGGTTTAAATGGTGGGGACGAGTTTTCCCACAGGTGTGGAGGTAGAACTCCAGGATGGGGGAGCCGGCGGCCTGGCCCCGGGGTTGCTGCCCCTCCGCCTACAGGTCGCTCGGCCGTCTCGCTTGGCCCCCGGGCACCGGCTTGCGAGCGTGCCCAGGCGCCTTTCCCTTCCTGCGAGGACTGCGCCATATTGGAATAGCACCCACCGCTGAGATTCCGTTTGATCTCATTTCCGTCCTTAGAGATGGTATTTCCAAACGTACAGTAGTCGTTCCAGTTGGTATATGGTATTTTTATTTTGTTAGAATTTAGAAATGTTTCCTCGGAAAGGTTTCCCGGATGGCCAGAGCACTAGCAAATCTCTAGACCTACTGTACCGATTATAAAATTTCTGTCTAGCCTGTGGGTTCCAAGGAAAGAGATCTAATCTGCGGGCTTCTCCACTGTGGGTGGGACAGAGAAACAAGCCGTCTGCCTGGCCTCCGAGGCTCCATCCTGCTGTTGCTCTTTTCCTTTCTCTCTTTCTGGCCAGCGCCTCCAGGAGCCGAGATCTCCCCCACTTGCTCATTTGAGTGACTTGTTTTTCTCCGTTTCCTTCTACCAGGGATTCTCAGCATGCTGTTTTCTTTACACGTGGTGGTGTTTTTCGGAAGGTCCCTGAAAAGCCTGATTTAAACCTGTCTTCCCGGTTCCTTTCTGACTTCATCTGGTCTCTTCTCCTGAACTAAGGGAGGGCGAAATTACAGCCCCCATGCACGCACTTAAAAACTATTGTAATCTTCACCAGTGATGTTTGCAATTGAATGTTTCTCTATGATGACACAGTGATTTCAGCCAAGCATGGCCGTGTCTGATTCCACTTAGTATAGTCATAGTATATAGCTGACATGTGCAAGGTGCTAAGTGTGAATTTATTGAGTGAATGAACAAATTGCCACTCTATTACGTATTGCCAAGTCTGATTATATCTTCTACTATGGTAGATAATATGCTGCTTTCAGAGTTGATAGATATCTGTAATGATGCAGTCAGACACCAATAAAAATTCACTAAATAATAAGAGGCTTAGTATTTTCTATTACAAGAAGAACAGAGGTAGACAACTACAGCAGTTTAGTCTGTTAATCAGATGGGGGTCACAATTTAAATATTATCACTCCCACCCTAAAGAGCAGACTTGTTTTTATAAACATCTGCACCATCTTTAATTTCAGTCTGCGCAATAAGAAAACAAGGATGCAAACGTCATTTTTCACATAGTGGTCCTTTGAGTGTAATTGAATGAACGCATCCAAATTTTCTGAGTATCATTTAAGCACTTTAACATGATCTATTATTACAATTTTCCTCAGTGTTTTGAGTATTATTCATTTGGGGATGTGCATGGTTAACCATTTAAAAGAAATCGCAAACTTTTGCTACCGCATTATGTATTATTTCAATTAGGACTAGATTAGACTAGATTCTCCTGCTGGTAACAAAGTGTCACAGTCTCAGTTTAAGCACAACTTTATCTCTGCAGCAGGAAGCCGGGGGCCGGACTGTGAGAGAGATCCTTCCTAACTCGCTTCGGTGGCCTCTGCACTTTCAAGCAAGGAAACTGGAGCCTCAGAGTGTGTGACCTCGTCAGAGTGCCGTGCACACGATCGTGCAGAAGTGACCCTTCCTGCCTGATGAGCAGGCACATGGCTGCCGTCTAAACGCTCTGGGAGTCTGAGGCCAGAGGGTTGGAAATTCTGGGCTACTCAACAGCTATGCAAACTGCCACTGTGAAATGAAGAAGGAGAAATGGCTGGGGTGTAGCTCAGTGTGAAGACCTCGGGCTCGGCCCCCAGGACTGTGAGCTATGGAAAGAAGAGGAGCGACCAGAGCAGAGGGAAGGCAGATCCTCACGGTGCAGTCAGCGGCCGCGGCCCTGCTGGGGAGGAGCGTGCCGGGCCCCAGTTCAGTGCCTTCAGGAAATTCACAGTCACTGTTACTGACATCCAATTCCAAATTGCCCTCTTGAAAAGATTTGTGTAACGAGCATTATTTAATTTTGATCCAAGGTCAGACTTTCAGAACGATCCAGAAGCACACAGAAGAACAAATACCAATCAAGGCTGATGCGATTCAGACATTTTGAAAAATGAAACACTTTTCATATTTGAGCAGCATATACAACTTTTCATTTATTTTTTTGAATCCTAGAGCAATCTGAAAGGAGAGAGAAAAATATTTTCTTTTCTTAAGGCTGCCAAGAATATAGCTTTTCTCATTTGTTAAAATAAGGAGAAGTAACAAGCTAAAATAAGAATGCATTGACCTCACTCCTGAACCCAAATGTCTAGAGAAAAAACACTTCTTTTATAGAGAAATCAAGTTTGGTTGTTTTTGTAGTCAATGCATTTTGGAGAACCCTGGCTAGGTTTCATGTTTTTCTGATAATAGTGACTTCAAGGAAGAACGAGTGGGTGGTGGAGCATATGAGACGTCTTCTGACTCTCAGCATCCTGATGAAGGAGTTACCTTATGGCTTTAACAGATCAAGGGAGTTGGTCCTTTATTTATGTCGTCAGACTTGTCAGTTAGACTTTATGGTGATCATCACAAACTATTGTAAATACAAGAATTTGGTTCACTGTAATTTAGTGACTACAGTGTTATGAGGACTTTACTTTCTCACCACCACACCACACTGGCTTCCCTCTACAGCCTATTATCTAAAGCAATGGTATCCATTTTTTTTAATTTTTAAATTATTTTATTGGTACATTTTATACATACAGTATGACCCCATTTAACATTGAGAACTTATACCTGTACACAACACATCTTGATTTGCATTTTTTTTCCTTTTCCCCTGCCCTCCCTACAACCCTTACCTCCTATATACATAAATTTTGTTTTGTTTGATTTTTCCTATCAGGATTTTTCTTTCCCTTTCATAAGTACTGAATCCTTTGCCCAAATCTTTATGGCCCACCCACCCCATCTTTCCAACCCGTTAACCCCTGTGAGCATGGACTGCTTTACTACAAAGTATTAGTGTTTCACAGTATTGTTTTATGGAGTCATCAGGATAGTGGCTTTTACAGAGTTGCATTTACTTATCTCATTAATTAATATGCATTAAAGAGTCATCCGTATCTTCAGCTGTGGTGAAGACTCATCCTTTTCTTCAAAGTATTGAATGATAGTGCATTGCATGGATGTACCACAATTTAGCCACTCACCCCTGAAAGATATCTTGGTTGTTTCCAGTTTAAATTATTGATAAAATGGCTATAAAGTACACGTGATGTTTTCCTATTCTCTCTGTGTGTATAAAGGTGACCCAGAGATCGGCCGTCCACTTGGGGACTCCTATTTTGGTTCTCTGTGCAGCTCCCTTGACCTATCATTTGGCTAACATCATGCTGTCTTGGTAGTAGCAATGTAACAAACTGAAATGAAGTTGTGTCTATTCTTTGACTTCTTCCTTTATCTTCAGTAATTTATTGCTTTCTTTAGTTCTTTTATCGTGTGTGAGAAATATATGGAACAGTTTTTCTCCATCTACAGAATAACTTGGCATGATTCTCCTGAGGTTGTACCAAAACTGTATATCATTGGAAAAATTGACATTTTTATTGGTACACTTTATACATACATGTAGTGATCATTTTCATTATAGGGAATTTGTACCTGTACATAACATTTCTTGATTCTTCTGTTTTTTTCCCCCAATTTCCTTCCTTCCCTTCCATCACTATTGCACTCCTTACTTACAAAAGCTTTCCTTCCATTTTTTCTCCCATTTTATTTTCTCCTCCTTCTTTCTCCCTTCCTTCTCCCTTGTTCCCCTTCCCATTTAAATATTTTTTCCCATTTCCCAATATCTATTATACATTTTGCTCCCTGATTACGATTTTGGTTTCTCACATCAGAGGAAAAAAATGCAGTATTCACACTTGTGTGTCTGATTCATTTCACTGAAGTGTATATTCCCCAAAGTGCATCTATTTACCTATAAATGACTCAAGTGTATCCTTTATAACACAGTAGTACTCCATTGTATAAAAATACCACATCTTATTTATCTGTTCATCTGCTGATAGGTAAGTGGGCTGATTCCAAGATTTTGTAACTACAAACTGTGCCACTGTGAACATAGGGGGTATGATTGCTGTGATATAATGTTTTAAAATATTTTGAGAAGATATCAAGAAGGGGAATAGCTGGGTCAAATGGAACTTCTAGTTTTAGTTCTTTAGGAACTTTCCACAGTGATTTGTGTGATATTTCCACCAGCCTGAACTCTTAGTAGTGAGGAAGAGTTTCTTTCTCCCCATGGCTCTACTTGCATCTGTATTTGGTAGATTTCTCAATAATGGCTGTTTTTTTTCTGAAGTGAGGTGGACTATTTTAATTTACATCTCTTGAATAACCAGTGATGCTGTTTCAATATTTAAAAATGTATGATACCTACTGTGAAATAGGAAGAAAATATTCAAAATAAAAAGCAAAAGGGAAGGTAGAGGAAGAGAAAGAAGAGAAAGAAAAATTCTGATGGTAAAATGAAAGGAAACAAAGTTTATGTATATAGGATGGTGGGGGTTTTAGGGAGGGCAGGAGAATGGGAAGAAATGAAAATCAATATGTGTCATGTAAAGATACAAATTTTCAATGTTGAATGTGATTATAATGTATATATGAAGGGTACCAATAAAATCATTGAAAAATAATATTTATACTTGGAGTATGAATTATTTCTATATCATGGACAATCCACAGGAAATATAATAAATAAATGTACATAACATAATAATTATCATTGCTCTGAAAACACACACACCCACACACACATATATAAAACCAAAGAAATAGATATCAAAAATTTATAAGTTGGGGCCAGAGATTCAGCTCAGTGATTCCAGTGCCTGCCTAGCAAGCATAAGGGCTCTGATTCAGTCCCCAATAACCACATTCAACAATACCGAACATGCTGACTCATTCCCACCACCAGTCCGTACCATATACCACAATGGACTCAGGAGGCAGAGGCAGGAGGATTGCTGAGTTCAAGGCTTGCCTGGGCTACGTAGTGAGCTCAGTGCCAGCCTGAATGAGAAAGTGAGACCCTGTCCTAGAAATAAAATAAAATAAAATAAAATAAAATAAAATAAAATAAAATAAAAATAGAGGCTACTTTTTTTTTTTTTTTTTGCTTTTTTTTTTGGAGACAGGGTCTCGCTTTGTAGTTCAGGCTGGCCCTGAGCTCACTATGGTGCCCAGGCAAGCCTCCGCGAACTCAGCAATCCTCCTGTCTCTGCCTCCCGAGTGCTGGGATTACAGGCGTGAGCCACCACGCCCAGCATTTAGAGGCTACTTTTTATTTAAATGAATTTTCATACCCCTATTTTATTCTTTTTCTCCAATGAAATCAGTATGGAGTTCTTTCAGCATCAGGGAGGAGATTCCTGGCAACCTCTGAGTTATTCCAGTTTCTAAAGTAGAATCACAGCTCAGCAGGAGGCTGTGGAAGATATATGTGAGAAAAAAAAAAAAACCCAGTGCTTATCCACATGTGGCTGAGAAACTTGGGCGCCTCCGGGATGCAGAGATGCATGTAAGATGACTTGCACCTCAGCTGGGCTCAAAGACAGAGGACAGCTGGGTCTTGTCCTGAGTGGATGTGCACCCTGTTGTTGACTTTGAGAGGGAAAGAACTTCTAAATATTTTCAAGTTGAGGCAAGGATGAGTTGTTATGTCAAAATGATATAATTCAGTAGTTCAATAGTCATGGTGAAAAAAAGTCAGATGCCTTTTAATTTTCGTGTGTTCCAGATATACCTTTTTTTTTTTTTTTTTTTTTTTTTTTTTTTTTTTTTTTTTTTTTTTTTTTTTTTTTTTTTTTTTTTTTTTTTTTTTTTTTTTTTTTTTTTTTTTTTTTTTTTTT
>PVIC010019777.1:0-29915 GCA_004025085.1 Thryonomys swinderianus | reverse complement strand
TACAATGCTGGGCGTGGAGACTCACGCCCACCAGCAATCAACACCGCATACCACAATGCCGGGCGTGGTGGCTCACGCCTGTAATCCCAGCACTCGGGAGGCAGGGACAGGAGGATTGCTGAGTTCGCGGTGGCTTGCCTGGGCACCATAGTGAGCTCAGGGCCAGCCTGAACTACAAAGCGAGACCCTGTCTCCAAAATGCAAAAAAAAAAAAAAAAGAAATGTCCTGGAGGTGATAGTGCAGCTTTGTCCCTTTTTGGCATGATGTGTTTGCAGGACACTTTGTTGTGAGATTTTAGAGAAAACCCTTTTCTGTATAAGAGAACGGATAATTATGTGGGTGATGTGTTTGCTGTACCCTGTTGTCTTGCTGTCCTCATTGTCGTGTCTCCCGGAGACCAGGCAGGCTGATATCTCATGTTCCCTTTGCCTCGGGCAGGTCTGTGATGAGGAATGGCACCACTTTGTCCTCAACGTGGAGCTCCCGAGTGTGACTCTATATGTGGATGGCATTTCCCACGAGCCCTTCTCTGTGACTGAGGATTACCCACTGCATCCATCCAAGATAGACACCCAGCTCGTGGTTGGGGCTTGTTGGCAAGGTAACTGTCCCTGGCTCGCGGGTGGCAGGGTCCAGTGCCTCTCTGCCGTTTTGGTGGGAACAGGCTCAGCAATGTCCATGCCCCTCACTGTCCTTTATCTTTTCCGTCCTTTTCCTGTGCTCCCTCCTTGGGGACACTGCTGGTGCAAAGCGGAGTGGAACCCTCTCTGGGCACCCAGAGCGCACTGTCGCTGGCACTGAGCAGTGTGTGGACCAGAGCACCAGGGGGTTGGTTTATAAACGAAATGTTCACTGGACTGTGCATGCAAAACAGTCAACAATGAGAGATGAGGCCATGAGGGACTTAAAATGCCCAGACCTGAAGGGCTGTCCTTGTTGGCGTGTCGGGCAAGCTGGTAGGAACCTAGTGAGGGAGCCGTCAGCTTGTACCCCGTCGGGGGAGGATTTGGTGGGAGTCTTCAGAAGCCTGAGGCTGTGGTGTGGTCCATAACCCCAAGCGAAAGAAACTCATTCATGCACACTGAGTGGCAGGCTGGTGCCCACACTATAGGGACAGCTCAGAGAAGTGAGCTCAGGTTAGTCGGGTGACAAACTGGAGCTGGGGTTTGCCAGGGAAAGCGTGCACTTGGGCACAAAGTATGGATGTTCCTGTGTGGGAGCCTGTAGGCTGCTTCACATGTGACACCAGGACAAAGGTGCCTGTGAGACTGGAAACAGGTCCATGCTCAGAGCAGCATCGAGAATGTGTGATGCCTTCAGTGCTCTGCCCAGCGTGGCTTTAATTGCCTACAGTTACATCCATAATGCCAGAGCAGCCAAGGGCTTCATGACAGTGTGTGATGAGATGGGAAATGCCAGCGAGTGCTGATGGTGACAGGGTGCAGTTACTCTGACACTACTGTGGTTTGTAAACTATGTCTAATTAACTTTATTGATGCCAGTGGTCAAACTCAGGACCTTGTGCTTTTGAGGCAGGCATAGTGCCACTGAGCTAAATCCCTGGCCCTATTTTATTATTTTTTAATACACTTTATTTTATTTTATCCCATTTCCCCCTTGATCCCCCTCCTCTCCCTGTGTACAAAAGCTTTGTTGCCTTTTTTCCTTCTTTTTTTTTTTTTTGAGACAGGGTCTCGCTTTGTAGTTCAGGCTGGCCCTGAGCTCACTGTATAGCCCAGGCAAGCCTCAAACTCAGCAATCCTCCTGTCTCTGCCTCCCAAGTGCTGGGATTACAGGCGTGAGCCACCACACCCGACACTGTGGTATGTGGTATTGATTGCTGGTAGGCGTGAGTCTCCACGCCCAGCATTGTATGTGGTTACCAGGGGTGGAACTCAGGACTTTGCGCTTGTGAGGCAGGCGCCGGAACCACTGAGCTAACCCTCCGGCCCTCCTGTTTTTTTAATTGGTACATTTTATTGGTACATTATATATACACATCCCAAATACATTCCACATTGAGAATCTGTACCAGTATATGACACAACTTAATTTGCTGCCTTCTTTCTGTTTTCACTTTTCTTCTTATCCCCTCCTTCCTTTCTCCCTCCCTCCTTGTAACCTATGTTTATAACCAAAGGAAAGGCTAAAATTAAGCCAAATACCCATTAGTTCTCATTGCTCTCATTACCTTCTGCCTCAGCTGTTTCAGCATCTTCAGCCAAAAGCTTGTCTGAATTCCCAAACCAAACAGCACAGATTCTTTAGCACTTGGTTTGCCCCCTTTTCCTTCCAGTGGACGGAAAACCACTGCCCATGTTGATCCCTACAGGGGAGGAAGAGGCTGGGCCACATGCCGACAGGGTCATCTGTGCTGCATGGAGGTGCCTGTAACCCACAGGCCAGTGCCGGGAAATGGCCGATGGGCTGCCATGTCCCCCAGTGCCTTTGGACACTCTGCTCCTAGTTTGGGTTGCTCGAAGATCTAGCAGCTGTGGGCTCCATGGTGGGCTGTGTCTGTGGGTGAGCTCCTTAGCCTCTCACATCCCTCTGCTCATGAAAGTGCTTTTAAATGGCTTCCTGTCTTCACCAATTTGAGGTCCAGATGCAAACCTGTTTTTAGCTTCCCCAAAATACAGGCTCATTGTGACTCTGCAGCAGGCCTGGGGCCCTGTGTGTGCTTGGCCTTGTGTGTGTTTTCGCCTGCCTGTACAGTATCTTTCTACCCCCAAGTTAGGTGATGTGGGCCCAGGGTGGCTATAGTCTGTGCTGAGCTGCTGGGATATCTGCTCCTGCTGGGCCAATGGTGGCAGCATCCAGTACTGCTCTTACTCATCCATTTGAGTCTAATTTGTGTTCAGCAGGGAGGGTGTGGGAAGATGGAATAAAAGAAAAAAACAAAGCATGAGGGTGTCAGTCTCACTTCTGGGGGGAAGTGGTTGATCTTGCTCAGCACGGATACGTCCCTTAGATGAGGAGGAAGCTTTCTCCTTGGTTTGTGTTTGGTTGGTTCACAGCTGACTTCCACAATCCAGTGTGAAGACCCTAACCTCTTGGTCCTTTTCTATTGTCTTTGTCTTGCTTTTCCACAGAGTATTCAGGAGTTGAAAATGACAATGACACTGAACCTGTGACTGTGGCCTCTGCAGGTTTCTGGATTTCTCCCCTACAGTTGACTATTTTGTTTCATTCCACATATCGCATGACATGCTGAGCTGCACCTGCCCCCACCTCCTCCAGCTGCTTCCCTGCATCACACCCCCACTGCCTCACAGGGCCACTTTCTGCCCAGACTGCCTCACTGAAATGTGGGCAGCACACCCATCCATACAGGACACCCATGGGGGTTTGTTCCTTGTCAAGTTCTCCTGTGTCCTGCACTGGCTTCCTGCTAATGTCCCCCAGGCTGGCTTAGGAGCCACCTCATGGTGCTCCTGGGCTTCACTGAGAGACAGGAAATGACCCATTTCTAGATTTCCTGTCCTGAGCAATACCCAGTCTTAAACAGATGTTACTCAGCAAACTTGATCCTTGGCGATGGTCCTGATAGAAGGGGACACATAGCAGAAGCCGTGTGTCTCCTCCCTCACCAGTGCAGGGCAGGGGTTCATGTAGTCTCTTAGAGGCCATGATTTGGGCATTAGTTTCCCTCAGCAAATCTTCCCTTCCTGGTTATCCTCAGAAGTAGGAGACACGAACAATGGGTCTTGACCGAATAGCAGCTCCTAGGAGAGGGGTTTACAGCATCTCTGTCCCCTCTGCCATTCTTGCATTGGTGTGTTCCCCAGCATGTGTCCTGGAGTCAGTGTAGCTACAGTGTGCCTGGTGCCCACAAGGCAGAGTGGCTGTGTACTGTGGTGACAACCATGGGGATGGGGACAGGAACACTCACGGGTGAGGGACCCCCCAGCCCCTCCCTTGTCCAGGCCATGTGCATGATCATCAGTGACTTAATGTCTTCATCGCGCTTCCATGTAGACAGCAAGGCTAACAGGACTTGGTCTGAACTAACCCGCATGCCTGTCCATCGAGCTGCATCACCGGTGATACTGCACTGAGAGCCAGGTGGGGTCTCCAGGCTGCCCCTCACTTCTCTCTGCCCTCTCCCAAAGGTGGCGAGCTGCACATGACTCAGTTTTTCCGAGGGAACCTGGCTGGCTTGACTGTGCGCTCCGGGAAACTAACAGATAAGAAGGTGATCGACTGTTTGTACACCTGCAAAGAGGGCCTAGACCTGCAGGTCCCCGCAGACAGCAGAGGCGTGCAGGTACTTGAGTGTCCACCAGCTCTGGGTTCAGGCTCCAGACTGCAGATGGGAGTCCGGAGGGGGATGGATGACATTTGCACTTGAAATGTCACTGTCATATAAGAGGGGGCTTCGTTCACTGCAGTTAACAGTCGCTTTTCTTAGCCAGGCTTGGTGGTGCATGCCTGTTAGCCCAGCCGTGTGGGAAGCTGAGGCAGAGAAGGATCATAAGTTTGAGCCCAGCTTGAGCAACTTAGTGACTTTTTGAAACCTGCCTCAAAATTTAAAAAAAAATGTTGTGAGGACCCTGGGTTTGATCTCCAATATCTAGAAGAAGAAAAATAAAACAAAATTTTTCAGTTCACCAATTTAGAAAAAAATCCAGATTCTTGCTGGGCATGGTGGCATGTGCCTATAATCCCAGCACTTGGGAGGTTGAGGCAGGAGAATTGCCATGAATTCAAGGCCAGCCTGGGCTGCATGGTGAGACCCTGTCTCAGAAAACCAAAAGAGTGCCAGGCGTGATGGCTCACACCTGTAATGGCTCATACCAGCACTCGGGAGGCAGAGACAGGAGGATTGCTGAGCTCGAGGCTTGCCTGGGCTACATAGTGAGCTCAGGGCCAGCCTCAACTACAAAGTGGGACCCTGTATCCAAAAAAAAAAAAAAAAAAGCACAAGGGCCTTAGTTCAATCCCCAGTACCACAAAAATAAGTAAGTTAAACATATCCAGACTGTTCTGTGCTAAAGCCTCAGTGGCTTCAATGCTTCACAGCTCAAGAGCATTGTCTCCTCCCCTACTGTCATGTGGTTGCAGGTCCAAGTGAGCCCCAGCCAGTCGATGTTGACCCTGGAGAGCGATGACATCAGGGAGCTAGACAAGGCCATGCAGCACCTGTCCTACCTGAACTCACGGCAGTTCCCCACGCCAGGCATACGGAGGCTCAGGGTCACCAGCACCATCAAGTAGGTCCTAAGCACCACATGGTCAAGCTTCTTTCCACCCAGGGATGCTGAGGAGAACTGTGTGTGCTGGGCGTTTAAGATACCCTCGCTTCCTGCTGTAAGGAGAGACGGAGGGGGCCATGGGCTCGGGCATTGCTGTGTGGGGACGCGCAATGCGGGGCCGCTGCAGATTGTCTCCTTCAGGTGCATGTAGCCCCTTTATTTTTGGCCCGATGTGGTTCTCACAGATCCCCCTATTGCTGGCAGGTGCTTTAATGAGGCTACCACCTGCATCGAGGTCCCCCCAGTCGAGGGCTACGTGATGGTTTTGCAGCCTGAAGAGCCCAAGATCAGCCTGAGTGGTGTCCACCATTTTGCCCGAGCGGCATCAGAGTTTGAGAGCTCTGAAGGGGTCTTCCTGTTCCCGGAGCTGCGGATCATCAGCACCGTCACAAGGGAGGTGGAGCCTGAGGGGGATGGAGCCGAGGACCCCACAGGTGACAGTGCTCACAGAGCTGTCCCTCAGCCCAGCCAGGAACCCCTGGCTACCACCTGGGCCCCTGCCTCTTCCTATGGGGTTTGCATCCTGTGCATGGGATGATTTGGAGCCTGTCCTGCTGAGCCAATGCTGCCATAACCTCTGGAAACACATGGTGGTTGGGCCTTCACCTTTTACTGGCTGACTTGTGGCTTTGTGGGTGCTGAGCTGTTTATAAGAGTGTCCCTCTGTTCTCACCGGGAGGGAGGGGGGGAGAAAGAGAGGGAGGGAGGGAGGGAGGGAGTCAGGGAGTCCTGATCCTTCACTGCTTCTTCAATGCTGGGGTGGAAACCAGGGCTACATTCTGCAAACCCCAGTTCCTGAAGCCTACGCTTCCCTCTCCTAGTCCTTAAAAGGCTTTGCAAGCCTGTGCCCATGCCAGCCAGCACGCAAGGCACACAAGTACACTGCTCAGAGAGCAGTGTCCAGAGGCTGTTCGGGCTGGAGCATTGCTGGGCCCACCCTCACAGCCTGTGTGGCTTCTACAGTTCAAGAGTCCCTGGTGTCCGAGGAAGTGGTGCACGACCTGGACACCTGCGAGGTCACAGCAGAGGGAGAGGAGCTGAACCCAGAGCAGGAGAGCCTGGAGGTGGATGAGGCCCGGCTGCAGCACAAGGGCATTGAAGTGAGCCGCTCCGGCCTGGGCATGGTCCTCAGAGGTGAGAGGTTGAAGCCCTGGCCCTGCCCTGCTCCTCCTGTTCCTGGGTGCTCAGGCCATCAGTGTTGCTGCATGCTGACCCTCAGGATGGGAAGAGGATGTGTGCTCTGCCTCACGCCTGGGAGGGAAGGTGCCCCACGTGCTGTGCTGCGTCCACCCACCCAGTGCCCAACTTTGGCTACTTCTTCCTCCCCATAGGTGTGGAGGCCATGGCCAGCTATGAGGAAGTTTTACACCTGCTGCGCTATCGTAACTGGCATACCAGGTCTCTGCTTGACCGCAAGTTCAAACTCATTTGCTCTGAGCTGAATGGGCGCTACATGAGCAATGAGTTTAAAGTGGAGGTGAGTTCAGGACTCCTCCCCAGAAGGGCCAGCAGTGACTGAGGACCTTAACTCATTTTTGCAACAAGACCCCAAGTAGGGCCTCAGTAAGTTGCCCAGGCTCAGTTTGAATTTATGGTCCTCCTGCCTCAGCCTCCCAGAGTGCTGGGGTGCACTTCCATACCTGAGACTAGGGACTTGATTCTTTTTTTTTTTTTTTTTTTTTGAGACAGGGTCTCGCTTTGTAGTTCAGGCTGGCTCTCAGCTCACTATGTAGCCCAGGCAAGACTCGAACTCAGCAATCCTCATGTCTCTGCCTCCCGAGTGCTGGGATTACAGGCGTGAGCCACCACACCCGGCACTGTGGTATGCGGTATTGATTGCTGCTGGGCGTGAGTCTCCACACCCAGCATTGTATGTCGTTTCGGGATCGAAGTCACGACCTTGCACTTGCTTTTGAGGCAGGTGCAGGAACCACTGAGCTAATCCTCTGGCCCTAGGGACTTGACTCTTAACCCTAGAATGTCTGAAGGCCAGTGTCTGGTGCAGTCATGGTGGCAGCCCATCCCAGGGGTGGCGATGTTTTCCAGCCTGGGGTGTGCTGTGGGCCAGAAACATGTGGGCTGTGGGGACCGGAGCCAGGCAGTGAGCAGAGCCTGAACCTCGGGGATGATGAGGACCAGGTGACAGGATGTGCGGGAGGCATTCCATGCTATTCAGGGACCACCGTTCAGGCCCAAAGGTCTCTGTAGCTGTGCCAAGTCACTGGGCCTGGGCAAGGAAAGTACGGTCCTTGGGCCAGTGTCAGGGGCTGCCCAGGCTGGTGGCCATCACTCTCAAGCCACAGTGCCCAAGAGCACAGCTTGCCCCTCTCAGATACCACCCATATCCCCCTCCACAGCAGTGGCATGTATAGGACATGCGTGGGATGCTTGTCTCCAGTGACCCATCCCCCCCTTCTTCCCAAATCCCGCTCTCTGCTGTAGGTAAATGTGATCCACACGGCCAATCCTGTGGAACATGCCAACCACATGGCTGCCCAGCCACAGTTTGTTCACCCTGAACATCACTCCTTTGTGGACCTATCGGGTCACAACCTGGCCAGTCCTCACCCATTTGCAGGTAGGCCGGTGTGGGGAGCGCTGGGGCAGAAATGCAGTGGCATCTGAGCATAGTCCGAGTGGATCCACAAGCTGGCATATGTGTCCCTGTTACTCTGTCACCATGAAAGCTCACGCATTCATAGAGCAGGTGGGAGGTTCCAGACTTGGCCTCTCTGTGGAGCCTCCCTGGGTTTGTCTCCCTCTTGTGGGTCTGGTGAGGCACCTTGCCTGCCTGTCCTCACTTGGCACAGCTGAGCTTAAGGGCAGGGTGGTTATCCTGAAGCCTGTTTCCCTCTCGGTCTCCTGGCAGTCGTCCCCAGCACCGCCACAGTGGTGATCGTGGTGTGCGTGAGCTTCCTGGTGTTCATGATTATCCTGGGAGTGTTTCGGATCCGGGCTGCACATCAGCGGACAATGCGGGACCAGGACACAGGGAAAGAAAATGAGATGGACTGGGACGACTCAGCCTTGACCATTACCGTGAACCCAATGGAGGTAGGAGTGGCTGACATCAGAGGCAGAGCCGCGTCCCTGTGCCTGTTGTGTGACCACCCCCCCACAACAGCCCTGTGAGGTGGGGGTCCCTCTTTCAGACAGCTGTACCCTAGGAAGTATAGTATCTATTCCCATCAGGTCCTGCTCTGCTTCTTCCCCTGGGCAATCCTAGCCAAGAACCAGCTGGCACAGGCTGCATGGCACAGGGTTGTGGAGAGCAATCAGGCCTGCTTCCTGGGGGGGGTCCCCTCAGGGACATGAACCTGGGGTATGGGCCCTGCGCCAGACTCGTGCCACCCTCTGACAGACATATGAGGACCAGCACAGCAGTGAGGAAGAAGAGGAGGAGGAGGAGGAAGAGGAGAGCGAGGATGGGGAGGAGGAGGAGGATATCACCAGCGCCGAGTCAGAGAGCAGCGAGGAGGAAGAAGGCGGCCCAGGCGATGGGCAGAATGCTACCCGGCAGCAGCAGCTGGAGTGGGACGATTCCACGCTCAGCTACTAACCCAGCCGCTGCTTCCCCTGCCCAAGACTCTGCCAGCCCAGCCCGCGGGCCCTTGATGTACAAAGTCCTTTGGCCAGCAGGTCTGCAGACCCCTCCCGCCCGCCATGCTTGGTGATAGGACTGTAGCTCCACCCCCATGTGCCCTCTGCCCGCCCGGACCGCTGCTCAGTACCCACAGCCACAAGTCTTCCCTGCCGCTTCCCGCCTGCTGGTGCAGGGCCCCATACCTCCAGAAAAGCTGCAATGACCAGACTTGGTGACAAAGGGTAAAAATCACTCACTCCCACCTGGTAATCATTTCTTTTTTTTTAAAAAAGTTTTTATTTTTTCCAAACTAGTGCATGTATAAAGTGGCAGAATGGGGGTTAATATGTAGATGATCAATGACTTTTTAATATTTTGTAAATAAATTGGGATTCTCTGTGTCTTCGTGCTAGTGTAGTCCGGACAGGAATGTAAAGCGAAGCTGACCACACTGGGCACGGGCCCCGGCTCCTGTCCCCTCCTCTGCTACCTGCTTCCACCTGAGAAGCCGGGAGGGTGAGGGTGCAGGCTGGTGGGCAAGCTGCTCGGACCAGATCAGGGACCTTCTGTGGAGGCTGGCAGGGTCAGGGGCCCCCAGCCTCCTCACGCTGCCCCTGCCTCCCTGAGGCCTGGACTCACTGGGTGCAGCCGTGTAGCTCACATGTAACAGACGTTGTTTCCCTGCTAGTAGAAGTGTGCGGCAGTGGGGGAGCCACGGCCGTTGTACAGTGTTGCCTCTCGGTTTGGAGACAGCAACAGGCCCGAGGGAGCTGTGCCCACTGCATTCCGTCTGCTCTCCCTCCTCCCTGAGCCCCACAGAACCACCCCACCGTGCCCCTCGTGGGCCATTACCACACCCTGAGCCAGGAGTCAGTCTGCTGCTTGGGACCAACGCCAGAGCAGAGCGAGCTGCCCTCCTTCCCATCGTCCTGACCACATGTCTCCTGAGTGCTGTCCTGTGACCTCACTGCTGGTGTGAGGACGGGGCGCTGTGCTGTGCCGTCTGCCCACGTCCTGTCCCTGTAGCTGCTGTGTAGATGTGGGCAGTGTCTCGCAAGGGGCTGCTGCACGCCAGCAGTGCCCGAGTCCCCTTCAGATGTGTATATTGGCACTAGGTTGGAAAGTGTGTACACTACAATAAAGTTCTGATTCTAACTCTGTGTAGAGTGGGGTCTGTTTTCTGTCTTATTTCAACCCTGCATTCCTTTTTTTTTTTTTTAGCCGAGAACATAAGAACATAACAAGACTTTTATTTCTTTCCACCTTCTCTCATCTTCCATATCAAGGTTACATAGATTTAGCCCAGGTTCGTGACATTGAATTGGCCTTACCCAGACAGAAACATGAAGTGACTTAAAAAAATAGAAAATATTTTTTCTTGCCAGGCACACAGACTGCACACCCAGGACAAGTTGCTGAGGGGGTGCAGAGTCTGTGGCCCGAGCTAGGAAGCACCCAGACTTATCTCAATAAATAACACAACATAAACACAGACATGCGGCTTTGCTTCCCTGCCCGAGCAGGGCACCAGAGTGAGGGCACTGTTTGCAGACCAGGCTAGGGCTCTGCGGTGCCCCGCTGGCTGCCAGGCCCAGCTCCTCAGTGGAGATAGCTGGTACTTGGTGTCTTACAGCTGAGCCCTTGGGCTGCTTAGGGGCCAGAGCAAGTGCCAGGTCAGGGTCACCATGCGCTACTTTTTTGGTTTTTTTGTTCAGTATTCCAGATGGAACCCAGGGCCTCACACATGCTAATAAGCACACGCCCGGCCATGGAGCCATGTCCCCAGCCCATGTGGGTTGCTGAAAGCATAGGTCCTGGCCCCATGGCCACAGTGGCCCTCAAAATACCACAGAGCAGCAGGGTCCTGCACTGCCAACCTTCCCCTAATCCAGCCTCAGGAGGCCTAAGGCAAACCTGGGCCATTCCAGACCAAATGCTGTCAGACAGGTCCCACCTGCTGTCCCACACTCAGCAGCTCCCCAGTAGGAACAGTTCAGGTGACACTGGGTCCTGGCCTTCTTTTAGATGGCCTGGGGCGCAGCTCACACATCATTGTCCCAAGGATGCCATTTGGCCCTTTCCCCCAGGTGGTGACCAAGACGAGCCAGTTGTGCTCAGGTCTTTGCAGCATGGCGGGAAGACAGCTGTGTGGTCCTTGGTGCGGGCTGGGTGCTCATCCCTAACCCTGGAGTTCCTGTCTGCTTACCTGGAAGTGAAGGAAGTAAGGATGGCCCGCACTGAGAGTCCTGTCAGCAGTGACAAGCTCATGTCCCTGAGTCTAGAGAGTACCTGGCTGCTTCACGAGCAGCCTAGGACTTAGTGGAGGAGAGGCCAGTGGGCTACCCACAGGAAGCAGAGGTGGGCCACCGGCTGAGGCCCTGTCTGGAAAGGAGGTGCCGGTGATAACAGGCCACAAGCCCCAGGCAGGCAGGCAGAATCCTGGGAAGACACCGTGCTCTGAGAAGAGTCCGCTGGGCCACAGCTCTCCACTGGAAGACTTGAGGTGACAGTCCTCAGCTGGAGCAAAGTGCCCAGCTCAGCACCCCACATGCAAGGGCGCATTTCCATTTATGGCTGTTTTGCTCCTTAAACATTTCGGTCATAAATAAATAACCAGTGTAAACACAAGGCAATTATGTGGCTCCTTCCCATGAGATGCAGTTTGGGCTCTGAGGCCCAGTTAAAACTGAGGGCACCTGGTTCCAGGTCTATGGCTTGCCCCTCAGGTCATGTCAAGAGGGGACAGGGTGTGGCCAGTAGGGGCTGCTACTGCCTGTTATCTTTGGACACGTTGTGCGCCAGCCAGTTCACTTTGGTCTTCCAGCTCTCCCGGAGCGCCTCGTTGAATTTCACCCGGAAGTGCTTCAGCGCCTCCTCCTCAGTTTTCCCCAGCGCCAGGGAGTCCTGGGACAGGGTCACATAGCAACACCACTACTTGTGGCCCGTCATGTATGGCTCCCTCTGTCCCCTTGAGGGAAGTCAGCTGAGACCCCACAGCTCCCTTGGGAATGTGCATTACTCTGACCCCAAATCCCAGTTCCCTGGCCCACTGTGGGTTCAGTACCACAGGGGCCTATGGCCCGACATGGCCATGACAAGCATCTTGACCAAGCTGGAAGGAGCTATCACACAGCCCTCGCTGTGCCTGTGGGGACCAACAAAGGTTACCCAGCACCTGCACTAAGCAGGTCTAAACCCAGGGAGTGTGGCTGCTCTGGCCACTTCCCACCATTCCCCACACTGGGCCCTGCGCTGTTGGGTGCCCTGAGGGCTCACACTGCCCTGCACACCTTGAGGTACTGGATGTCTTTGGAACAGCTGAGCTCAGGCAGGCCTGCCGCCCGCATCAGTGCAAAGAGGTGGAGGAAGAGGAGGCCGTGGCGCCGCAGGATGGTGTAGGCACGTTCACAATAGCCCCGGAATCTGTGGGAGGAAGGCCGGGCCAGTGAGGCACGGGGTCTTCTAGCCCGAGGCTTGGGCCAGTCTGCAACTACCCAGAGAGTCCCTGAGCATTGGCTGGCCCTGGTAACGGTGTGCCTGTAGCCCTGCGCTCTGCCTCCTACACCAGCCGGGAGCCTCTTCTGCCACTGCCCCAAGAGGGCAGCCTCACCTTTCAAATTTCTCGCTGTTGTTCGTCTTCCCCTGCTGAATCACATGGACAAAGTCATAGGTGAGGATGAATGGGACCCGCTCACGGTTGATTCCAAACTTGGTTTTGAAATTTCCCAGGAAGTGGCCAAAGTCAATGTGGAACAGCTGAGGGGAGGGACAGGCAGAGACAGAAAAGGTGTCATTTCTGGGGGGAGGAAGGCATGGTGTCGGGGACACTTTGAGAAGCTGTGTGCCGGGGCTGGTGGATGGCAGCCTATACCGCCTACCTGCCCACTCTCCCGAATCATGATGTTGTCACTATGCCGGTCGCCGATGCCTAGCACATAGGTGGCCACACAGTAGCCAGCACAGGACAGGGTAAACTCTTCGATGGCTCGTTCCAAGGCCTCCCTGGGAGCGTGGGGAATTGAAAGCCAAGGCCGTATCACTGTGCAGCAACTTCTTCCAAAAGCTGTTGCCCTGCTGAGCCCAGCCTCGCCTGTGGGACGCTACTCCAGAGCTGGGACTGTGGCACCTTGCGGGGCCTGGGTTGACCCACAGGGGCCCCATCCCACCTTGGGGAGAGGGGAGGCTGATCTGCTAAATGAGGCGTGGCTACATAGAAACTGTTGGGACGCCAGCGCCAAGGCCCCAGCATGTGACAGGCTGCTTCAAAGTCCCGGATGGCGGCAGGTGCCAAGTTAGTGCCAGGACCAGCAGAAACGCACAGCTGAGCAGCACCAGTGGTGGTGGTTTTAAAAGCTCTGAGTTTTGCCAGGCGTGGTGGCTCACGCCTGTAATCCCAGTACTGGGGAGGCAGAGGCAGGAGGATTGCTGAGTTCAAGGCTTGCCTGGGCTACATAGTGAGCTGAGGGCCAGCCTGAACTACAAAGCGAGACCCTGTGTCAAAAAAAAAAAAAGCTCTGAGCTTTGTGAATCTTGAGTGGATCTGTGGGGACCAAGACCTGCCCCATCTACAAGGGTCCCCTTACCCCAATCACGCCTCCCAGGAAAGAGACCTACCCAGGGTTCTTGGACTTGAGCCAGTTGAGCAGGGCATCCTTATTGAAGGCGGCTGTGGCTGCCATGTTGCTCTTGTTCAGCTGGATGTTGGCAATGGTGTCCGAGTGCAGCACCACCTCAATCAGGCCCGTGCGGTCCCCAGTCGGGAGGCAGCCGTAGGGAGTCATCCTGGGTGAGTGGACAGAGGGTGGGAAGATGCCAGTTAAGGGCTGACCTGCTGGACCCCCAAGAGCTTGAGGTACCCAGAGAAGCATCAGAGGCTGCAGCTGCTCAAGTTGCCGAGGAGGCAGAGGTGCCGCACACATGTAGTGGGGGCCCTTACAGACATCGGCCCAGCTCCCTGACGCAGGGTGCACCTGGGCCAAGCTCGGGGCGGCTTGGATGAAACAATCCAGGAGACAGGAAGATGTCACTTTCCTGGGTGGGCAGCCAGGAAACTCAGGAATGAAAGGCTGCCTTCCCTCCCCTCCCTGCTGCCCTGTGTCCTCCCTGCTCCACGACACAAGGGCAATGACATGGCAAGGGTCACGCTTGCGCAGGCACAGACAGCAACAGGGGCCCCACCTCAGGTCCAGGCCCTCCTGCTTCCACAGCACGTCCATGAGCTGGATCATCTGCAGGGTCAGCATGTCCTGGCGGAGGTCTGCAGTGGCCGGAAGGAAGGGCATGGCTCCTGGTGGGTCCTGCCACACTAGGCCCGAGGGTCCCGCACCCCAGTGCCAATGCTGCCCAGCCTGGCTCACCGTCCCCGTTCTTGAAGATGATGCCCACACTGCCAGCGCTGCCTGTCTCCTCACTGCTATACATAATCCACAGTGGCTTCATCTTGGAGTCCATGAAGGTGCACTGCTCCACGCTGCGGCCAGAGATCGGTAGTCAGCAGGGCGCCAGCAGCCAGGGCCAGGCTGCGGCAGGATGGACTGGGGCTCACCACACTTCCTCCAGTAGGGTGCTGGGGTCTAGCGGGGACTGCAGGTGGGACAGCGCCTCCAGATAGGTCTCCTGCCGCATGCACAGGTGCATCAGCTCCTTGGTCTGAGGCTTGGTGGTCTTCTGGGAGCTCACCTTCACAAAGTCATTCAGCGCCTTCAGCTTGCTCAGTGCTTCCCCCTGGCGGAAGAGAGGGGGCACAGCAGTGGGCGGGGCCTGGCCCTGCTGGGAAGGGAGTTTTCTGGGGGGTGCCCACGGCTCACCTGCTTCATCAGCACCTTCATGTGGTGCGTGCTGCCCCTGCAGTAGGCCTCCATGATGAGGCCAAAGCGCAGGGCCACTGACGGTACGTGCATCTCGGAGCTGCGGGGAGGGACACGGTGTTGAGCCTGGCCAGGCCGGTGCAGAGCCCCTTCCCCAGCCCCACCGTGGGAGGACTGGGACACCAGGCCAGAGGCCCCTTCCTTCACAGCCAGGGCGGGCCAAGCTACCGGAGGTGCCAGAAGAGGAAGTGGCCGATCTTGCGGTTGGCCAGTGCCCGGTCCAGCAAGAACTTGGTCAGCTCGCAGTCCAGGTAGGACTCGTACTTGAGCACCTGGACCAGCTGAAGCAGGTACTGAAAGAGCTCGTCATCCCTGTAGGAAGGGAGGCCAGCTGGGACGCAGAGGAGGTTGTTGGGTGGGGAGCCCAGGCTCTGCTGCCCTGGCACCCACCTCCAGGCCCGCTGGGCACTCACGTCAATTTCCGCAGGGACTTGATGGCGAAAGAGCCCACGTGGCAATCAGGGAAGCTGAAGTCCAGCAGCTCCAGGGCACTCAGCACAGGCAGCTCGGGCCAGGAGCACAGCAGGTAGAGCATCTGGGGGGTGTGCTGGTCAGGGCAGCAAGCATTGCTTCCCCTAGGCTCCTGCTCTGTCCCGGTGCCCCTGCACCCACCTGGGCTACGTCCTCGTGCTTATGCCACTTGGTGACCAGCAGCAGGCGTGCCAGCGCATCTGGGAAGTGCTCCTGGACCTCGTGCCGCATCTTCCACACCAGGTCCTTCTCGTGCTCATACAGCTCACCTGAGCCCCGCCGCTCGAGGATCTCCCGCAGCTGTAGCTGCTGAGGGGCGCGGGCAGCATGAGGCCCCAGCTAGGCCTGGCTGCACTCCATGCCCAGCCCAGGGCACCAGCTCACCTCCTCCTCTGTGACGCGTCCACGCTGTGCCCCGTGTCGCCCCAGCTCCAGGATCTGCAATGAGTTGTGGTGCTCTCAGCATCATGGCCCGGCCCTGGTGCTGACCACTCTCGCTGTGGGGACTGTGCCACATGCCACAGGCTGCTGAGTGGCATCCCTGACCTCTGCCTGTCATGGCTGGGAGTGTCTCACCCACTTGCCATGGCACCATCAGCCAATGGCACCATCAGTCACCCGACGTCTCTACTCAGCATGGAGACGCCCAAGTGGGGAGCTGTGGCACATCCTACTTTGGGGGCCCCGAAGTAGGACCAGCCCAGCCCCGGTGAGCCCCTCCCCCACTGACCTTCTCCAGGGCAGGGTAGTACACAGGGTGGGGGGCCACCTCAGGCAGGCAGATGACCAGGGCGGCGGCACTCTCCGTGTTGGGGTTGCCATGCACAGTCCCCGCGGGGTTCAGCAGCTCGCCTTTCTCATCTGAATGGGGCGATGTGTGGGGTTGCATGGGAGAGGCCATGGGCACTGAGGTCCCACCCTGAACTCGGCTCCTTCGGGGACCAGACCCCACCTGGAACCGAGGGCCACATGTATAGGCGGCGCTCCCCTGTCTTGAGCTGGTCCCGGTAGTCAAACAGCATGATGTTGGCCCAGGCGATTGGGCAGTCCTGTGGGGTCAGCAGCGGATCAGGGCCAACCACACGCCAGCATGGGTTGCAGGCAGCAGGGCAGACCCGAGGAGGGCCTCCCCCTCCCTACCCACCGCCTTCTTCGACTTCTTCTTGGTGGAGCGCGCTTTCCTGGCCTTTTCCACCACAGCATATAGCGCAAAGCAGAGCCGGGCCATGCGCGGCAGGTCACAGACACTGATGTCGAACTCTAGCCGCTGCTTCCACACGGGCTCGGAGCACACGCAGACCTCCGAGCTGGACACTGTCTTGCACAGCATCTCGTGGCCGTGGAAGAGCCCGGCCTGCACCACCAGCTGGGGAGGGGGTGTCCGCAGAGGTGAGGGGAGCCGAGGCCACCTGCCTTGTTACCTCCCGGTCCTATGGTCACACAGCCAGGATCCACTTCCTGTGTGCAGGGCAGGCAGCAGCCTGGGTGGACATGGGCCCACAAGGCAGGGCAGCACTGGGATTGTGCACAGGCAACGTGTCTCCAGCCCCCAACTCTGGACCTCAGATGTGTCCCTTCTCCCATTCTGGACCTCAATTTCCCCACCACGGCTCAGTAATTCCAAGACCCTCTGGTTCTAACATCTTGGGGCTACCTTCAGTCTTACGAGCCCCGTGTGGGTGGAAAAGGGAAGGGTTTTCACTCTGGCCTGATCAGTCCTCAGCGTCTTTTCCACCTCCACCCTGCAAACTCTATGATTTACACTAGGGGACTCAGCCCATCTCAGTTTAAAAATCACCTAACTAAAAGGGACCCAGAGCCATGTGTGGTGTTACATGCCTGCAATCCCAGCACTGTCGCTGCTTAGCAAGACCAGTCTCAAAATAAAAAAAAAAAAGTATGCTCCTAACCCCAGCACTCAGGAAACTGAGGCAAGAGGATCGCCACAAGGTCAAAGCCTGCCTGAGCTACATAGTGAGACTGTCTCAAAAAACCAAACCAAGGGCTAGGGCTTTAGCTCAGTGGTTCCAATGTCTGCCTAGCAAGGCAAGGTCCCTGGTTCGATCCCCGGTAACCACATACCACAATGCCTGGTGTGGTGACTCACACCCACCAGCAATCAGTACCACACACTACAATGCCTGGCGTGGTGGCTCACGCCTGTCATCCCAGCACTCAGGAGGCAGAAGCAGGAGGACTGCTGTGAGTTGAGGCTTGCCTGGGCTTCAGAGTGAGCTCAGGGCCAGCCTGAACTACAAAGTGAGACCCTATCTCAAAAAAAAAAAAAGTGTGGGGGATGCTCCTCAGAGCTAAAGCACTGGGTTCAGTTCCCAGTACCCTGCAAAAAGGTGGGGTACACAGACCCAGGCTTGCTTCCGGTGTCATGAAACCAACATGTGACGGTGTCTGAGGGATAAGAGAGCAGTGTAGTGTGAGCTCCCCCTGTGCACCCCTGAGAACCGGGGGTGCTCGTCCTGGAGAACAAGGTACCTGGAGCACAGCCCCAACTGGGATCTCTCCCAGACTGCAGCACCTCATCCCAGGCTGGGCCCGACCCCAACCTCCACCAAAGTCAAATACTCAGAAGCAACCCGGCCCGATTTCCACGAATCGGCCTCCCTGGCCGGCTGGCCTCTCCCTCCCCTCTTCCTGTTTTGCAGGGCTCACAGCCACGCCAGCAAGGATGCTGGGTAATGTGGTCAGGTGGCTCTCGTGTGACACCCTCCCACTCTCCTTCCTCTGCCGCCCTCCAGGCCGCAGCCACCTTGTTTGTGCAAAAAAACACGGCTCCTTCCTTGCCCAGCCCGGCCCCTACCTTCATGCGCTCATCTGCATTCACCTTGCTGCCCTGGAGGAGCTCGATGCAGAACGGCTGCTCCAGCGACCACAGGGACACAGAGGAGGGCTGGAGGAGGGGACAGCGGAGCACACCTCACATAGCTGGAGGAGGCCCTGGCCACTCACGTGCGGCCACAGGGTTGTAGTGAGGCTCGGACACTTGTCCCCTGCACCAGCCTGTCCCAGGAAACCTGCCCCTCAGGTACCCTTGATACCTCAACAGGAGGGCGCAAGCCCGGGGCCTCCCATGCCAATGCCAGTCACTTTGGCTTCCCCAGCTCCAATGAAGCCCCCACTCTCAAGGGCCCCTGGGCCCATGGCCAGTCCAACAGACTCCAGGGAGGGACAACAGATGGGGGGACAAGATGGAGGGGAAGGGAACATGCTACTCACCTTCTTCGTGGGAATGGGGGGCGGCTTGGGGCGTGGCTTCTGGGCCTGGGGGGCGGGGTTGCCCTGCTCATCCCGCATGGCCAGGATGGAGGAGGAGTGCACCATGGTGAGGTGGGGGGTCAGTCCATTGTGCAGGCAGCTGCAGATGTACTGGGGTGGTTGGGTGCAGGGTGAGCCCTGGGCCACTGGGGCGCTAGGGCCTGGCTGTCCCTGCCCAGCCACCCTGTGCTGAGGGTGAGAAGTCAGCCTCACCTGGAACTGGCAGAGTGGGTAGCTGCCGTACAGGTACTCATGCCTCCCATTCACCTGCAGCGCGTAGTCCTCAGGCTGCTCCACCAGCGGCTGCCGGAAGACCGTGGCCTTCTTGCGCAGGGCGCAGGCCATCAGTGCCAGTGGCATGTCCTTGGTGGACACCTGGAAGGTGAAGCTCTCCTGGGGAGCAGGGGTAGGCTTAGCCCTCTGCCGCCTGGCCCCTGGGCTTCTGGGCACTGGGGCAGGGTTGGTAGGGCTGTGATCCGGGGGCCCAGGGGGAGCAGGGTCTAGGGGTAGTCGTGGCGAAGGTGTCCACGCAGCAGTTTATGAATGGATGGACCAGTGGCAGGGCTATCGGTCACCTCCTGGGGGGACATTTGTTTGAGACCCTTTCTAGCATAGACTCCAGCGCTGAGCAGAGGAGGGTGGATCCCGAGGGCCAGGCATCTCTGGGGAGGTTTGTAGGGGAGGCCCCACATGAGCCCTGCAGCCTGGTTGCAGTAGTTGCCCTGGGCTCACCTCGCTGCCCTCGAACTTGACGTTGACCAGCAGGGCTCGGCTGGGGCCCCTTAGGGTGCCGGGCCCCCAGCTCCTAGCTGCGGGCTCGAGCTGCAGCGGGGAGCTGTACTGCAGCCAGTCCTCCCAGCCCAGCTGCTGGCGGCGTGCAGCGGCCTCCTCACAGAACTGGCGCATCTTGGCGCGGAAGTCGTTCACCTCTGGGTCACCCAGGGAGTCGAACTCATGGAGGCCTGGGGGTGGGGGCGGCAGGGTCAGCATGGGCGCAGGGCCTGGCCCTGGGGACCCGGCGCCCACACAGACACCTTTGCCGATGAGAAGACTGATCTGCGAGTTGATGAGCTTCTTGACACGGTCCCCCTCCCGGGCCACCACGCGCAGCACCGGCAGGAAGGGCTGCACGTCACACAGCCGCCGCTGCTCGTCCTCCAGCTCCTGCTGCTCAGCTGTCTGGTTGACGCAGGTAAACACGTAGGCCTCAGGGTCGCTGAGCATGTGGAAGAGTGGCTCATACTGCGCCCGGTGCCACAGCACCTGCGGGACAGCGCTATCAGGTTCTGCCCATGGGAGACCCTGGGAGCCAGGCCCCTTTGGGTTCCTGGGACCGAACATGTGACTCCAGCCCTCCCGTCCCTGACATGCTGAGAGCTGCGGTTGTGTCCCAGAGACTCCCTGCAGACCGAATGGTCCATCCCGGAAGACCCCAGGCAGGATCTTTAGTCACCCCAGCAATTGGGGTTCATCACCTGATTTTTAAATGCTGGGAACTAACTGAGAAAAGTTTAACATGCCAGTTGGGCCTGGTGGCACATGCCTGTAATCCCAAGGACTTGGTAGGCTGAGGCAGGAGGGTCATCTAGAGATTGAGGCCAGTCTGGGCTACCTAGAGACCCTGTCTCAAGAACATAAGGTCAATGTGCCAGTGGGGCACAGAAAAGTCTCAGTGGACAGTTGGGCTTGGCCACAAGTGCAGATTCCAGGTAACATCCCCAGGGCTTCTGGCTACGGGACCAAGGGAAGAGTCAGCTGCAGAGTAAGGTACCCCATGGGGTCGGGATGGCTGAGAATGGTTTGTCCACATGATGCTGACTTAGGGCCACAACACAGCCTAGGGCGACGGGCACATCACCAGGAGGAAGACCTGGGATTCGAGGAATAGATGCACCTCAGAATCATCCCAGAGAAAAAGCCCTAAGAAACGTTCACTACTCTAGAGAAGGATTCAGCAAACTATTGTTTTGTTGTTTTGTTTTTGAGGTGATGGGATGCACTGTTGCACTGAGCAACATCCCTAGCCTACTTTTATTTATTTATTTATTTATTTATTTGAGACAGGGTCTTGCTTTATAGTTCAGGCTGGCCCTGAGCTCCCTATGTAGCCCAGGCAAGTCTCGAACTCAGCAATCCTCCTGCCTCTGCCTCCAGAGGGCTGGGATTCCAGGCGTGAGCCACCATGCCTGGCACTGTGGTATGTGGTATTGATTGCTGGTGGGCGTGAGTCACCATGTCCAGCATTGTATGTGGTTTCCAGGGATCGAACTCAGGACCTTGCACTTGCAAGGCAGGTGCTGGAACCACTGAGCTAAATCTCCAAGCCTACTTTTAATTTTTATTTTGAGACAAGGTCCTGGTAAGTTGCTAAATTGCCTAGGCTGGGGTCAAACATCAACCCTCCTGCCTCAGCCTCCCAGAGTGCTGAATTATAGGTGGGCTCCACCAGGCCTGGCTGCAAAATATAGCCCACTGCCTGGTTCCTGGCACACACCACACACCCTTCCTTTACACATTATCCAGGCTGTCTTCACCATGGCCTTGGTGGGTCTGAGCAGGCCCTGTGCCAAGTCACCAACGCAGGCAACACAGCAGTCAGGCCTGAGCTATTTACTACCATCTGGTCTCTGGTGTAAATAAACATGAAGAAGTTGAAATCAGGTAGAGACATGAGATTGCAGCGACTGACACAGATTATCTTATTTTATTTTATCTTATTTTTGAGACAGAGTCTCTCTATGTATTACAGGCTGTCTTTGAACTCACCACATAGCCCAGGATACCCTTGAACTCTGGGCAATCCTCCTGCCTCAGCCTCCTAAATGCTGGGATTATAGGGATGTACCACCATGCCCAGCGACTGGTGTTTTTTTTTTTGTTTTGTTTTGTTTTTTTGAGACAGGGTCTCGCTTTGTAGTTCAGGCTAGCTCTGAGCTCACTATGTAGCCCAGGCAAGCCTCGAACTCATCAATCCTCCTGTCTCTGCCTCCCCAGTGCTGGGATTACAGGCTTGAGCCACCACGCCCGGCACTAGCGATTGGTGTTTTTTAAGTTCCTACAGCCTCTGAACTTTGGAAAATAGAAAATAATCAACTTCACACTGACATGTATATAAAATTTGTAACACGGAGATTTTCACTCAGAAGTAAAAATGCAAGTTCATTATCAGAATCTTCATAAAAAGCAACATTGTAGACAGAAGAGAAAGCAGGAAAGAATCAAAGTCTTAAATGGGGCTCTCTCTTATGGCTGGACCATGGGTAGGTTTTACCTTTTCTTATTGTTCTAATTTTTTTTTTTTGAGACAGGGTCTCACTTTGTAGTTCAGGCGGCCCTGAGCTCACTATGTAGCCCAGGCAAACCTGGAACTCAGCAATCCTCCTGCCTCTGCGTCCTGAGTGCTGGGATTATAGGCGTGAGCCACCACACCCCCACATTGTGGTATGTGGTATTGATTGCTGGTGGGTGTGAATCACCACGCCCAGCATTGTATGTGGTTACCGGGAATGGAACTCAGGACCTTGCACTTGCAAGGCAGGCACTGGAACCACTGAGCTAAATCTCCAGCCCCTTATTGTTCTAATTTTAATGTGTCTGTATTACTTTTGTATTGAGAAAAATAAAGAAAGAACTATTATTATTGTTGGTGGTGATGGTGCCAGGGATTGGACCCAGGGCTCACGCACTGAGCTGTTTCCAGTCTCTGAATACATTCTAAGATAAGACCTCAATAAGTAAAACAGACAGGATTCATATTTCTGATCCTCCTGCCTCAGCCTCCAGAGTGCTGGAATAGCAGGAATACACCATTATGCCTGGCTAAGAAACTTAATTTTTAAATAAATCTCCTGGAAAGTGGGGACCAAAAAAACCTTCAAGGATGGTACACTGCTTTTATCACTTCCTTTTGTTAATAAGCTTTATTTTATTTTATCCCATTCCCCACTCAAGCCCCATGCCCTCCCTAGGTATAAAAGTTCTTATCGCTTTTTTCTCTGTGCCCAAGGACAGCTTCCGTAACTGTGAGCCAGGGCCTTCCCTGTGACAGCCCGAGGCCGGCCCCAGGCATGACTGGCCCTCACCATGTTTGTCCTAAAGGTCCTTTGAAAGTTCCAAGTACCATCAAATACCAAATGTTCAATGCTAAATACCACCACTCAGGTGTTCAATGCTTTGACTCAGAAATTCCTCCTGTGGCTGGGGATTTAGCTCAAGTGGTACCGTGCCAACCTTGGACACACAAGGGCCTGAGTTCGATCTCCAGTAAAGCAAAAAAAAAAAAAAAGAAACAAATAAAGAAAGAAAATAAATTCCTCCTGAAAATTATGCAGTAAGACCAGAAACTCTAGTTTAATGGGGACATTTCTGAAGATGAGGGCCTGTGAGTCACAGAGAACAGCCCCATCTGGTCAGTTGCTGGTAATCTTCTAATCTAGTAACTAACACAAGGAAAACCTCTCCAGCTAGAGGGGAAGCCGGGTACAGAATGATAAGTGGAGTTGACCACAAGTTTTCAACTATTCTTGGAAATGCTCTCTTTTAAAATGTCATCGAAGGATCCTGGGTCTGAGAAATGATAGGTTGGTGTATCTGTCCATCTGTCTGTTACCTAAGACTGAGCCGGGGTTTGGGATGGTGCCGTACCTGCTTGATGGTGCTGAGGTTGGCGTTGAGGGACACAGGGAAGTTGAGGTAGACACCTGTGGGCAGCAGGAAGTCCACCACCACGTTCTGATTCTCCTCCTTGGTCCAGAACTCCATGGGGCAGTCCACCCCAGGGGGCATGGTGCTGTCCTGCGGGCCAAGGAGGCAGAGTGAGCACCGTGCCTGGGCAATCTTTCCCAGAGCTCTGGGGGATGGCAGGGTGGTGGCTGCTGGGAACTGAGTCCCATCCCCCAGGGCCTTGCCCACCCCCCGGGCACTGCACAGGGTATACCTCATTAGGGGGAACATCCCCATTTCACATATGGCTGGGCAAACAGCCTTGTGGGCCAGGCTCCAGGAGGACTTAGCACATCTGGCACAGCTGGGGCACAGAAGGGAGAAGGCACATAGCTGGGCAAATACTTCAGGACCCCAGACAGACTGACGCCTACACCCTCTAAACACCACCATCTTCACCATTATTGGGTTCTAACCCAGCACCTTCATACTGGATTACAAACACAGCCGTTCCCTCTTTCTCTCTTTCTTTCTTTCGAGACATGGTCTCACTTTGTAGTTCAGGCTGGCCCTGAGCTCACTATGTATGCAGCCCAGGCAAGACAGAAACTCAACAATCCTCCAATGCTGGGATTGCAGGTGTGAGCCACCACAGTGGCACTGGGGTATGTGGTACTGATTGCTGGTGGGCATGAGTTACCACACCCAGTATTGTTGTATGTGGTTACTGGGGATCAAACCAGGGACTTTACAATTGCTAGGCAGGCGCTGGAACCACTGAGCTAAATCTCTGGCCCCTTATTTATTTCTTTTTTAAAATTTTGAGACAGTCTTGCTAAATTGCTCAACTTCCCAGGCTGGGTTTAAACTTGACATCCTCCTGCCTCAGCCTCCCAGGGCTTTGCATCACCACACCTGGTTCACCTGAAACTTTCTAACCAGAAACCAAAAGGCTCTGGCCATCTAGCGACTGGTTGAAATCTCTCAACCATACCAAATCCCAAATCATCCTTCTCAGCCACCATAAATAATAAAACTTTACAGACACAATTGTGGGTCACTTGTACCCCACACAGATAGGTCACCTCTTCCCCTTCTTCTTTCCCTCTCCCCAGGTCACCTCACCTGAAATCTGCTTGTTTACATTTCCAGGCATATTTTTATACTTTCAGCACATAAACATGTATCCACCAGGAACCCTGGTGCTCCGGTTTAAAATTAACCTTAGAGAACAGCAAGCTGCACCAACTGCTTGGCCCCAAGGAGCAATTCTATCATCTAACTCCCTGTATTCCATGGATCAAGAGAGCACCTTTTTCTGCCCCCTTCTCCTGTTGATGAGCCTGAAGATTTGTTTCTACTTTTCCCAGCTGCGCTACAGTGTATACGCTTGCTACAGTGTGTACTCTTGTGGCAGAGTCTGGGTGTACAAGCCAGGGTTAAAAAAGCCTCTTTAGGGCCAGAGATTTAGCTCAGTGGTTCTGGCACCTGCCTTGCAAGCGCAAGGTCCTGAGTTCGATCCCTGGTAACCACATACAATGCTGGGCATCATGACTCATGCCCACCTGCAATCAATACCACACACCACGGGTGCCAGGTGTGGTGGCTCACGCCTGTAATCCCAGCACTCAGGAGGCAGAGATAGGAGGATTGCTGAGTTCCAGGCTTGCCTGGGCTACACAGTGAGCTCAGAGCCAGCCTCAAAAAAAAAAAAGCCTCTTTAAAACCCAGGTCTTAAAAAGGTTACCAGTAGCCACAGTCAAAAGAGGGAAAAGACACAGGTGAAACGAAGTTTTATAATGTATTTTTATTGAACCCAAAATATCCCAAACACATCCATCATCAGTATAGAAAAAAATTCTATCCCCCAAGACAGGATCTCACTGTGTAGTCCAGGCTGGCCTTGAACTCACAGTGATCCTTCTGCCTAGCCTTCCAAGTGCTGGGATAACAGACATGTGCCATCACCCCTGGCTCTGGAATAGTGTTAATGTCCATTTCTCTGAAGATCCCACAGAATGTTTATCTTTCCTGTCTGTAACCTTGGCTCTTTGCTCAGAGGGTTACTGTCTTCATGTTACTTCACAGAAGCATTTATCTCCCCTCCACGCGTCCCCTTGTGGAATAAACAGGCTAGAAACATCTCCTGCTCTGTCATCTGTCATCTCTTTGTTTTCTTTGGTGTCTTTTTGACAAGCAGAAGCCTTTAACCAAGGTATCTAACATAGTTCCCTGTTTCATGATTTTTACTGCTTAAAAAGCACTTCGGGTGCTGGGGATTCGGCGGTGGCATTCAGCACCCTCAAGGACTGTTCAGACTATAGCTCTGCAGAAACAGAAGCAAAACCAAATTCCCTCCCCACCGTGGGCTGCACTCTCCTACATGACTGAACACTGTCACAAGGGCACCTCTGTTTCGGGGGCCATTGTGTGGCAGGCGGTGTCACTGGTGCCCATGCCTTGTCCTTGGTGGTCTCAGAGCTGGCTCAGGGCTGCTGGTGGCCACTTCCTCCGATTGTGAGACCACAGCCTCCCTGGGGTTCTTCTTTCTGAGAACGGCCAGGCTATAGCCTTCCTTCTGTCTGGAAACTTGGGGTGCAGTCAGGAATCCTGGAGCAACTCATACAATGCTGAACATGTGCCTGTTGAACGTGGAAGTCACCGGTCCCCTCAGCACCCTGGAAGTGAAGTCTGTAGCCGCACTCACCCCACCGGGGGACACAGAAACACTTCTTTAGAAAAACCTTATTCCTGGGCTGGGGATTTAGCTCAACACGCACCAGACATCACCAATGCCAGCGTCCATCACTTCTGGGACAGGACAGCAGGAAGGAGCTGTCCCTTCCTGCTCTCTTTACCTCTAAGCTCTTGCTGGGGTGAGCCCCGACCTGTCAGTCTCCAGGGTGACTAGCCCATGGTCAGTGCAACCGCTCCAGAGAACCGTTTAGTGTCATCTTTGGAGGGGGACACAGCTGTGCCCTGGGGCCCACAAGTACAGCCTAGGTCTGCACCAGTGGAGACGTGGGCTCAGATGGGCTGAGGGTCCACATGGCCCCAGTCGGAAACTGATGCTTTGGAGCAAGTGATGGAGATGGGCACTGTGCGTGTCTCCTCAGTACAGTGTCACAGCAATGCACAGCAATTCTGGGAACAAGTTCCACACAGTGGCAGGGCCACCAAAAACAGCCTGACCCGGGGACATGGCACAGGCCGCCTCGGTTCCTTCGACCTCCACCTCCAGACACAGGGTTTGAGGTCTCTGTGACACACATGTTCATGCAAATAGCGCCCTGGGGACTGAGTGGGCACATGTGAGACCTTTCTGGCTGGGCAGGCTCTGCATGGGACAGACACCAAGGAGCAGAAGGGGAGTTGGGTGCTGCTTGTCTAAGTGACAAAGGTTTTCCTGGCTAAGGGAACCTGGGCCAGCTGTGTAGCTCCTTCAGAGGTTACTCTGTGGTGGTCACAAGGACCCCAGGGTGGGACACAAAAGGTTCTGGGAGCCATCACTGTGCACATTAGAGACAGATGTTCATGCTCTGAAGCAACATCTGTCCAACATCTAGACCTGAGAGCTGAACGTTATAACCCACCTCACCTGAGAGAAGACACCTCCATCATAGAAACTTCTAGAAGGTGGTCCTGCACACAGTCCAAGTTTCTAGCATGAGCCCAGGCCAGAGGGCTCAGACCAGTAACCACCCCAACAAGGGACACCCTGTAAAGTTGCCTGCAGGGTAGGTAGGCGATAACTACGGTGGGTGACATGGCACATTACACAGAACCGAGCAAAGTCTCCCATGGGCCTCACAACCAGTCTTCATTTCCAGCCTCAAAAAATCCTTTTATATCGGGCCTCATGGCATACACGTGTAACCAACACAGCTCGGGGGAGGCAGATGAGGCAGGAGGTATACCCAGCCTGGATAACACAGTGTCTCACCAAGACACTGTCTCAAAATAAAAAATACAAAAAGGGCTGGGATGTAGCTCAGTGTGAAGGTCATGGGCTCAATCTCCAGTACCATTAAAAAAAAAAAAAAAGACATGCCAGGTGTGGTGGCTCACGCCTATCATCCCAGCACTCAGAAGGCAGAGGCAGGAGGATTGCTGGGCTCGAGGCTTGCCTGGGCTACACAGTGAGCTCAGTGCCAGCCTGAACTACAAAACAAGACCCTGTCTCAAAAAAAAAAAAAAAGACACCTGTCTAATCAGTGCAGTTCCCAGGGACGATGAAACAGCCTCGTCTGCCAGGCCTGGGTCCAAAGGTGCTTTCCCTACAAGGCCACTTGCTGGCAGACCTTGCACCCACAGGCAGGCTTCCAGAAACTGCCACCCTGTGCTGGGCCACAAAAGCCCAAAGACCCTTGAAAGCCTAGGTGATGAGAACTCAGGAATCTGAGGCAGCAGGGCCCCGGAGTCACGGTGAGGAGTCCAGATTTGTTACAACTACAGTGGGGAGGGGGTGTGGGCAGGGACTGATTTGTCCTGATGTTTTTTGTTTTTATTTTTTTGATACCAAGGACTGGTTCCAGGCCTTTGCACTGAGCTACCTCCCCAGCCCTTTTTGGATTTTTTCTTTTGATACAGGTCTAAGGTACTCATTGTACAAGTGTTAAATCAAAAATAATAAGGAAATGGCTAAGTAAATTGTCTTAGTGACTTTCTCCTTACTAAGATACAATGGCACACAACTGAAGATTAAGGGAGGAGAGACTTATTTTGGCTCACGGTTTGTAGAGGTTTCAGTCCACAGTCAGCTAGCTCCAGGCCAGCATGGGGGGAGGCCTGAAGAAGGAGAGGAGCTCACAACACGGTGGGCAGGAAGGGAGCTCAAGGAGGGGATGGAAGGGAGATGAACCCTTCTAGCCACACCCCTATGACCATCTTTACCCACCAGACTCCTCCTCCTAATAGCAAATCTGCTCCAAGCCTCCATGATCCAGTCACCTGGGTTTATCTTGGGGTATATATTTGGATATAGATCATAGCATCCTGCCCTGGGCCTTAAAACACTTGCATACATTGTTTTAGGCAAATGCATTTAGATCATCTTTAAGTCATCAAAGTTTTAACAGTTCCAGCACTGCTGAAAGTCCAAGTCCAAAGTCTCCTCTGAGACACAAGGCAAATTCCACCTTGAGCCCCTGTAAAAATTAAAAGTGAAACACTGCAGACATACAGTAGCACAGAATAATTATGCCCAGTTCAAAAGAGAGAATCAGAGTGATAGAAACCTATCTATGGCCCAGAATGGGCTTGAACTTGCAATCTTCCTGCCTCAGCCTCCCAGAGTGCTGAGATTGCAGATGTGTTCCACAGTGCCCACCAATGTAAACCTAATTTTCATCTCTGAATTTCTTATCTTAAAAAATGAGCTTGTGCTGTCCTGTTCATACACTAGCGTGCACAATCCTTTCATTGTTTTGTGAATATATAACTTATAAGTTATGTGACAATTTTGTTAAATTCATCTTCAGTGCTTATGTCATGACTGTATAAATATTTTCAAGGCACAGTATACAATGATTTTGTTTCTTACATTCAACTTTTTGTTTCTCCTGTTAACTTACAGTCATCTAATTTTCAATTTTGTTTCTATGTACAAATCACTAACTCTATCCAAACTCCTCAACAGAAATATAAAACTTTTCACAATACAGAAAATATGTCAGATAATCCATAAACTGCATTGCTTTCTTAGATGGTTTTCTTGGGGTTCTCAGTCATTTTGCTCCAAATGGGGCTAATGCTCTGTGGACCAGCCTCCATGGGAGTCTCTCCTATATCTTCTCATCACCACTGTGATGGGAATTACCTTCACCAGTGTCTCATTCACCCAGTTTTCAGGTACAAATAAAGCAGGTGACTCAGGCCTGATGGGATAGAGGGTGTGCTTAACATGCTTGAGGTTTTGGGTCCAATGCTCAGTATCAAAACAAAACAAAACAAAACAGGTGCACTAATTTAGCAGGGGAAGGAACTCACAAATTACCTGAAATACGTTTGCATCATAAGAATTTCTTAGGGATGGGGATTTAGCTCAGTGGTTCCAGCATTTACCTGGCAAGCACAAGGTCCCAAGTTCATTCCTGGTAACCACATACTACAGTGCCAGCTGTGGTCGCTCATGCCTGTAATTCCAGTACTCAGGAGGCAAAGACAGGAAGACTGCTGTAAGTTTGAGGCTGGCCTGGGGTACATAGTGAGCTCAGGGCCAGCCTGAAGTACAAAGTAAGACCCTGTCTCAAAAAAAAAAAAAAAAAAAAAAGAATTTCTCCCAGCTCAGCTGAGAGTTTGAGGATGAAATAGTGACTTGTATGCTGAAAAAGGTGACATTTTAATTCCCAGTACCACAAAAACATGCAAAAGAAATAAAACCATGAGGCAATTACCAACTCCAAGAAACATAAAAGTCTTAGGACAAAAGAAATACAAGTGCCATATGCTACAGGGATACCATAAGACAGAATCATGTCTGATGGCAAAGCTGATTATATTGCTAAATCCTGGATGCCAGTTTATACCCCTGACTCTTTCATGCCCAGAACTCAACCCTATAGCCCCTGTGGTTGCCTCCACCATAGCCACAGGTACAGCACATTCTGCCTTCCTCTATCTCCTGTCCAAATATGACACTATTGCATCTCATCAGCAAAGCCCAGGTCACAGGTCCTGGCCACAGTTGGCTCAGAAGTGGGTCCCTGGGTCAGGGATTTAGTTCAGTGGTCTGGTTCCTGCCTCACAAGCACAAGTCACAAGTTCAATCCCCAGTGAAGAAGAAGAAGAAGAAAAGAAGAAGAAGA
>PVIC010019776.1:0-30173 GCA_004025085.1 Thryonomys swinderianus | reverse complement strand
AATTTTAGGAATGACGGAGGTTTGAGTAGGAAAATTTTATGGAGAGAGAAAGCTTCTGCCTTAAGAGAGATAGAAGGGAAACCCCAGAAAGTGGGTAACCCCCCTACCTCACTTTTTAGAGGGCTTTTATGGGGCAAAGCCATGAGGTGAGGCAGGTCTGAAATAGGGGGCTACCAATAAGATTCAAAAAAAGTAGGCAGGTTATAATTGACCAATGAGTACAGTAGGGGCTTCCAATAAGATTTGAAAGAAATGGGCAAACCATGGCTAACCGATGGATAAATGACAAGCATAGTTACTTCAGCAACTTTGATTGAATAGGGTCCAAAGAGAAATCAAGCCCTAGAGGGTCTTGCTTGTCCAGAGATTCCTCCAGATGGTTCAAAGTCCTGGCCCACTGTCTGGGAAATTTGCAATTGTTGTATTCCAGGGAGGGGCTGGTTCCGGATTTTGACATTCCATCCTGGGAGATGAGGTCTGCTGGTCACTGCTATCTGGAAGTGTAGTTTCTCATTGATGGTGTTGACCTTTGAGGATGTCCTTTTTGCAAGTCCTTCAAGAACCAGCCCTATCTGCCTACATATGTCTAGCTGGCTTTTCTACCTATAATAACACCCTGTAGGTGTCTCTCTATCACTGGGGGCAGCAGCAGAAGACCCTGTTCTTCTGTTGCAGAGAAAACAGAAAGTCCACTCACTGGCAGGAGTGGGGAAGTCATTACTAAGATGGTCGACGTGATGGACAAGCAGTTTTAATGGCTGCTAAGCTTCATTTTCCTCCAGTTTCTAACACAGGCTCAAGACCTCATGCTGCTTATTCAGTAAGTGTGTGGCACCACTATGGAGGAGCAGAGTGAGATCTCCCAGGGGAAGGTTCTGCCTAGGTCATTGCTTTGCTTTCAATGGACTTCTTGCTTGGCCCCTGCAGCACAGATTTTAATTTCCTGTTTGGAGAGGCCCATTATATACATTGTATCCCTGCCTAAAGGAATTTCTATCTTAGAAAGAAATTACAGATAACTCTTTTAATTTAAAAATAACTTTATTGATATATATATAACTCACATACCATAAATCCCACCATTTTCAACTGCATATGAGATCCACTGGTTCTGAGTGTGTTCCCAGAGTTGTGCAGTCCTCCTCAGTACCTGATTTCAGAATACTTTTCATTACCACAAAAGAAGCTGTGTACTTATTAGCAGTCACTTACCTTTTGGCATCCCTCCCTGCCTCTGGAAAGCAAAAATGACCTTTTTATTTCTATGAATTTGCTCATTCTGAACATTTCTTGTAAGTGCGCCATGCAATATGTGGGCTGTTGTGCTTTCACTTATTATATTTTCAAAGTTCATCCATGTGCTTGTATAATAATACTTTGTTCCTCTTTATTGCTGGATGATGTTTTCCCATATTGATGTGGACACCTGAGTCACCTGATTCAGATATTGATAGGCACATGTTGCTTCCACTTTTTGTCTACTATGAATAATTCCTATATGAACGTTTGTGTGGAAGTTTTTGTGTGGAAACATCTTTGCTTCTTATTTGGTAAACCTGCAAGTGGATGTGCTGGGTCACACAGTGGTTCTGGCAACACTGTTCTGAGGAAATGTTGCTCTTTCTTCCACAGCTTTGCTCCTGCTTTACAATGTCCAGGGCACCGTGGCTGGGCTCCACCCCCTTCACCAGTGTTTACTGTCTTGGATTTTTTTTTTTTTTTTTGAGACAGGGTCTTGCTTTGAAGTTCAGGCTGGCCCTGAGCTCACTATGGAGCCCAGGCAAGCCGCCGCGAACTCAGCAATCCTCTTGTCTCTGCCTCCCGAGTGCTGGGATGACAGGCGTGAGCCACCACGTCCGGCATTGTGGTATGCGGTGTTGATTGTTGGTGGGCGTGAGTCTCTACGCCCAGCATTGTATGTGGTTACCGGGGATTGAACTCAGGACCTTGCACTTGCGAGGCAGGCACCGGAACCACTGAGCTAACCCTCTGGCCCACTGTCTTGGATTTTGAAGTGTTTACTCTTGTCTTTAACTTACAATTCTTAATCACTATAACAGCGCACACTTTTTCATGTGCTTTTTGGTCTTTTGTCATTTTTGGAGAAATATCTCACAATGAGGTGCTTTTTAATAGAGTTACTTTTTATTCTGATATAAGTTCTTTATATAATGTGGATATATGTCCTCTATCAGGTAAATAACTTGAAGATATTTATTAATTTCTGTGCCATGTTTTTTTCAGACTTTGGCTCTATCTCTGAAGTTATTATTTATTATTATTATTATTATTATTTTTTTTTTTGAGACAGGGTCTCACTTTGTAGTTCAGGCTGGCTCTGAGCTCACTATGTAGCCCAGGCAAGCCTCAAACTCAGCAATCCTCCTGACTCTGCCTCCTGAGTGCTGGGATTACAGGCATGAGCCACCATGCCCAGCAAATTATTATTATTTTTTGAGACAGGGTCTTGCTTTGTAGTTCAGGCTGTCCCTGAGCTCACTTTGTAGTCCAGGCAAGCCTTGAACTCAGCAATCCTCCTGCCTCTGCCTCCTGAGTGCTGTGATGACAGGCAGGAGCCACCATGCCTGGCACAGTGGTATGTGGTAATGATTGCTGATGGGCATGAGTCACACGCCCGGTATTGTTTTTATGTGGTTACCAGGGATTGAACCAGGGAACCAGGGACCTTGTGCTTGCTCGGCAGGTGCTGGAACCACTGACCTAAATTTCCAGCTTCTATTATTATTTTTAACAGAAAAAGCTTTAATTGGGAAGTTAGAGCTAAGATAGGAAAAGCTCTAGTTCAGGTAGCTGAAGGAGGTACATTTTGATACAGGGGTTCAGATGGGTCACCTGCAAAAGCAGGAGGTCAGTTTCCAAGGATTATCTTGGATTAGCTGGTAGGTTGGAGTCTGGTGGATCATCACCTCAGTCCTGGTGCCATAGTTCTGTAATCCTCATGATGGGGGATGGTTTCCTTCCCAGGAAAAGTTTGTCTTTTTCGTGGTCTTTGTCATGTGGGACTCATGGATTTCCTGGAATCTATGGGACCACAGTTTAGGACAATGGGTCCAGGTCTCTGGGTGTAGCTGATTCCCCTGGAAACCTCTTACCTTGTTGTCCTTAGTCTGTGAACTCTGCAGCCTTTGATCCAGCAACATGACTTTCAGTATATTTCTTAGAAGAGTACTTCTCAAACTGGTGAAAGATGGGTTTGTGTTTGCTTTAGTTTTTTTTTCTTTTTTAAAAAAATTGTTTCTATTTGCTTTAGTTTCAAATCGGCTAGACATCCAAAATGTGAGTTTATATCCTCTGAAATCAGTGAATTCTAAGAACAAATGAAGTTAGGAGTAGGAAAAATTCACTGAAAGAAAGCTTCCATCTAAGAGAGACAGAAGAGGGACTGGAAATTGGGTTGCTCCTGAAGTAAATGTTTTCCAGATCAGTGTCATCTAGCTCCGGGAAATGAAGGCACACATTCTTATCGACACACTCACCAAATGTTTCACTTCTGAAACCCTCAAATGGCATCAAGGTGTGGAATGGCTTTGGAGAAACCCTCCTTGGCTGCAAAGTCTGCTGACCTGACTCTGTGGGATGGAGTCTCCCGACACATTTTTGTAAAGTTTCTTAAATAGATGAGAAAAAACTAGTAAGAAATATGAGTAAAGTCAAAGTCAGTTGTTAAAGGACATTTACCAGACTGAGAGTTTGAGTAACTGCAGAAATATGTCTTTGCTTACTCTATGTGGATAATAAAAAACGTTTTCTAAAAAATAAAATGGATGGGTGCGTAGGGATATGGGTAAAAATGAGAATTAACTTGTGTCATATACTGGTACAAATTCCCCAATGTTATACATGATTTTGAGATGTATATAAATTGTACCAATAAAGAATTCAATTTATAAAAAAAAAAACGGAGTACTGTTTAGCCATAGAGAAAACCAGAGATATTTATAGCTAAATGATGTTCATTGAGGCCATACTCTTAAGTGAAATAAATCAGACATACATGTAATTACCAAATTATTTCTTTGATATGAGAAATTGAAAGTATGAATGTGGACCAAAATGTATAATAGATATTGGGAAACTGGAAGAAAACGTTCAAACAGGAATGGGAACTAGCAAGGGGAAAGGAAAGAGGGGAAGGAAAAATAAAACCTCCAAAACACTAGAAATAAAGTTTATATAAATAGGAAAACATAAGAAGCAATATATATCATGTACAGATACACATTCCCAATAATGAATATGATCATAACATATCCCTAAAACGTACCAATAAACCTAATGAATAAAAAAATACAATTTAAGCAAAGAAATTTTTAGAAGTGACATTTTTATTCTTTTATTGCTGCCATATATTGGTTTTGTCAGAAAACATAGGCAGAGCTAACTACCATTAAGCTGCACAGTTAATTTTTATTTAAGCCATACAATATTTTTAAAAAGAATTTTGAAAACATTGGTCCCACTGGAAACATGAATTTTATCTCCTATGCCAGAATTTTGTTCCCATGGAGAAGAAGAATGTTAGTTTTTGTAAAAGAAAATTTTACTTTGATTTCATGGTTTTCCTTGGAAAGAAGTGGGCAGTACCCCTTGACTATATGTGTGTTTATGTAGTTTTAATTTGTTATTCAATTACTTTTTTTAAAAAAAAAAGCGTTATTTTTTATTTGCAAAGTAATGCATACATGTCTGTACTACCAGGGTACAAACTGGAATTGGAAGAACTAAATTGCTGATTCGTGTTTGCCTTATGACTATCACATTTGTCCTTCAATAACTGATATATTAGGTCTATATCCTAAATAGATTTTCTCCTCCAACTGCTATTCATGACTTCTTTTACAGTAGCTTTTTTGTATACATCTTGGTAGGTTTAGGGAATCTAATTTGTTGGATAATTCTCCCGTTTAAGATATTGCTCTTATAGTTAGTGACATTTATCATTACCTAAGGCCAGCTGCCTGACTTCTGTTGAGTGCTCTGTTTATGGAGTTTGATCTATAAATGGAAACACTAGCTAACCAGAAATTATCGCCAGGGCTCTCTGATAGTGTCCTAGGCACTCACAACTTGGAATGTCCAGCAATAACCAACATGTAAGCACGTCAAATCATTTTCTACACAGAATCTGAATCTGTTTCTCTCTCTCTCTTTCTCTTTCCTTCTCTTTCAACATGGAATTTGAAAAGCATGAAAAAGGAAGCTTATTAAGCAAGAATTTAGAGGAGAGCCTGAAGGTAAGCTCTGTGAGATTCAGCATAAACAGATGCGTAATGTCATTTACAAGGTGGAAGAGCAGCAAGCACAAATGGGCAGGGCTGGATTTGCTGTCCTCTATTTGCGTGTGTTGCTAGTCAATAACTTTAAAATTAATGGATTTAGTAGTTTTCCTGAAAGCAATAGATTGCTACATAAAATTTAATTACTAGAAAACAGGCAAATTTGTTTTAGTTACTTCCATTTGAAAAACTGAAGCACTTTTGTATTGAGTTCTTTTTTTTTTTTTTTTCCTGGTGTTAGGGATTGAACTCAGAACCTTGTGTTTGCCAGGGAGGTGTGGGTCCTGGCCCCCAAATCCTTTTATTTTGAAACTTTCTTGTGATTGTCTCAATACTGGAAGATTGTTTGACTTCTTGGTAAAAAGCTCAGTGAGTGTTCCAAGTACAAAGTCTTGTGCTGATACCAGGAAAATGTGCCAAAGAAAATTTAAAAATATTATAGAACCTTTTAACATTCTATGTGGTAAGTTTAATGGGGTTTGTAAAGTTTACTTTTCAGAAAACAGTATTTCGTTTGGTTTGCTGTACTATCAAAGTTGTAAAAGCAATTTTATTTGCTGCTAAGCAGTTAGCTCCCAGGGGTGACAGTGGCCATTTATGTTCATTCAAATGTGACACATTCTGCACCTGGGTAGAGGGGCTTGTCCATGGCTCCCTTACTGGGCAAAGGTGACTAATTATGTTTGTACTTTACTGTGGCTACAGAGGTAACATCAGAAGAGGGCATGATTAATTGAAAGAGCAATGGAATAGCAAAAAGGAAAACCACATGGATTAAAATAAGACATAACTGTGGGAATGCATCATTCAGATGCCTAAAATTGAGGTTAAGGATATTAAAGCTTGAAAAACTTGGGAAAAAAGAACCATACTAGTTCAGAGACTCTTACAGTATATAAAAATCTCAAGGTTTTGAAGTTTTTTTTTTTTTTTTGTTAAAAATATAACCTTTTCTTAAAGGATACAGGGCCTCATTTTCAATCTGAACTGTGGACAGCTGCTGTAGGTAAACACGTAATGCCACAGACTAGTTTGCTTTTTTTTTTTTTTTTTTGGTGGTACCTGGGATTGAACTCGGGCCCTTGTGCTTCCAAGGTAGGTGCGGTACCACTTGAGCTAAATCCCCGGCCCCCTAGTTTGCTTTTTGATTATGTTGAAAGATTGAGTACTGAGGAGCTAATCAGGGATTTTGAATCAGAAAGGCCTGGAGGGAAATTCTTCCTCCACAACTTCTAAACAGAAGAACTTCAGGATTCTGTTTAACCTTTCTGAATCTTGGTTAACTACTTGTAAGACAGGGAGCAGTCACACCTGATCTGAAGGCTTTTATAGGATTAAAAACTATAATGTATATGAAATTTACAGCCTGAGTCCAGTTCCAAACTGTTTCTCCCTAATTACTTTAAAAGCACAAACCCAAAGGTCACTTATATACAGAGAGAGAGGAAGAGGGAGTTATGATGCATTTCAAAGCAAAAGGAAGATTCAGATATACAAAGTGTAAAGGCTTAGTGGTTGTAAAAACCTTTCTGGAACCACATAGGGACTAAATAAATACATGTATAAAAAGTTGCCATGCTGTGAAATTAGACCATGAGCTTCCTGGAAATCTCATACAGGAAGTTTTGCAGGTAAACATAGAGGGCCCGGGGCCAAGGTCATAAAGTGAATATAATCTCTTCTTTCAAGTGATTTGATGTATTAACCTTTCACTTTCTGGAAGGTGGACTATTTCCCAGGCATCATTCTACCTTGAGCACAACTATCCATCCAGAAGAGGGCAAAACATGTCTCACGAGGGGAAATATCTGTCACAAAACTCTCGAACGTGTCTCTGTAGCTGATGCCTAAGGCAAACCTCTGGTTAACTTCTGAAAGACTGGAGGAGAGGAGAGCTGCTCGGCAGAAAGGCTGAGAGCCCCCGAGCGTCTGTGCAGATGATGGGGGTGGGGGGTCTTGCAAGCTCAGTTTCTGGGAAAGCCGAGTGGGCAGGAAAGCAGAGCAACATAACTCAGACATCTTTTAGATTGGGGAGTTTTGATGACCCTTGAGGTCTACAAAAGGCTAGCTTATTTTCAGTATTTTCTATTGAGTTGAAAATATGTATCTTTGAAAGTTTCCAATAAAAAATTAAACACTGGCTGTTTATGTGAGTAAAAACCTAAACAACTCATAGTGCATTATTGTCCTTGTTAATATCGATGTATAAATAGTCAGTTTGCTCAAAATAGTTTAAATGTCTTTTTGTGGCACTTGTTCAAAAATTATTCAGTATATATATATATGATTTGTAAAAGTATATATAAAATTTGTAAAAGTTGAGAATTTTTTGCCATTAAAAATTGAAAGATGTGTGCATTATAGTATTTTTGGGTTATAATCTGTATGTTCTTTAAAATTAAAGTTGTATTTTTTGTAAGGAACTTTATCATGAACAATATTTCACCATCAAGCAACATGTCTACTTGGCATTATCTTAAAGAAAATCAGTGCTTAAAGTAAGATCATAGCAGGGAAATGAAATCAGTTAATTACAAAATTTCAAAATTCATTAGTTTATTCTACCCAAATAAATAAAGATAAAATACTCACTGTAAAGCTGACTGTACTCTGTGTGACTAAATATTTATTTTTATGTATTGATTTTTGTTTTACCCTTAATCTTTTACTACTTGGCTACTAAAGTAAAGATTCTTGGATACTGACCATTTGAAATTGTAACTTTTACATCAACCATCAATAAATGATCAGAAAAGTGATGCTCAAATCCTTCAAAGATTTTCATATCTATAATATCAAATTAAATTTCTCATTAATTGATTTATATGCCAGCTTTTTCAAACATCAGTGTGAAAAATCAGAATTGACTTGGACATTTCCACCCACTGGAAAATCAGGTGCTAAGCCATGTTGAATATTTTAATGATTGCTTATGTAAAATCAGATTACATGAAAGTTAAGTTTTATGAGCCACAGTTAGAGGGTGGAGGAATGAGAGAATCTATTTGGCAAAAATATTTGTTTGCTTATTTTTGTGACAATCAGTGTTGGCATGATAACTGGTGTAGGAATGAATATTTTGATTTTGCTATCATGCATTTCCAAAACTGTATTCCTAGAACTCTGACTTTCACCAGCTATAGAAATGACTCCTGAAAGGGTAGCCTTCAGAACTCTGATTTTCAAACAGCTCCACAAAAATCAGTTGTGGCTCAAAGACCAGAATATTCAGGAAAACTGCAGGGAATGCACAGTGCAGTTCATGTTCTTCAAAGACTCCCATTGCATTTTGACCTGATAAAGGCTTTGGAGTGAGCCTAGTATTTCCCAGGCCTGCCTGCCATGTAATGTGCACCCACAGGCATGGAGAATATTTTGAGGAGCTAGCATCCTCTTGACCATAGCTTAGGAAATAATGCTCTGGTGTATAAATTAATAGCCTAATTTCATTTTGGTCCAATAGAGATTTTCAGGGTAACACTACATAAAACATTGAACAAAACATAGGTGTCATTTATATCTATAACATAAAGTAATTTCTGGACAGTTTTAAAGAAGTATCATTTCTATTTATTATGATTTAATAATGTAAAAAAATTACTGTCTGAACTACTTTTAGATTATTAAATAAATGCAGCAACAAAGAACCTCACATTAATCTTCCACTGAAACTCAGAATGAGAAGAAACTCTTCATGTATTAATATAGTATGAATAGTCACATACTTTAGGGCATTCTGACATAATAATGGTTTCTGTCACTGAGATGATAAGAACAAACAGATCTCATGCATAAATCTAATAATTTTTCTTGTGTTAATATAAGAGGCTTTGAGAAATTTTATTGTTCCAAGCAATGAATGTCCAATAATATCACAAATATAATGATAGTGAGAAGTGTATATGCTTCAACTAATGTTATATTGGGACTTGGTAGGAGCTAGGACTAAAAGAAGTAGAAGTCAATTTCTGAGTGTCAAGAATATTGCCTCATCTGACAATTGGAATTTTAACAGGTGATACATGATATAAGGAGCTGAAGACATATTTTAAACAACAAATTTTAATTTGAAGGTGAAAGAAAGAAATAAACCAATGATACTTAAGTCTCTTTATGACTTCACATAACAGACTTTCTACACGTGTGCACCATACTGCATTTCTGAACACCTGTTTTGAATAAGCCAGAGTACTAAGGGCTTCTGTACTGTAGAAACACACACAGTGAAAAAAATCCTAGATTTTGAGGTTATAATTACTTTTTAAAAATTTTTAGGTATTATGAAGTATTTGATATTTTAGTACCTTGGAAGTCTATAAACTATGGCCATCCCAGTTCCTTATATAGACTTTTTTTTTTTTTTTTTTTTTTTGAGACAGGGTCTCGCTTTTGTAGTTCAGGCTGGCCCTGAGCTCACTATGGTGCCCAGGCAAGCCGCCCCGAACTCAGCAATCCTCTTGTCTCTGCCTCTCGAGTGCTGGGATTACAGGCGTGAGCCACCACGTCCGGCATTGTGGTATGCGGTGTTGATTGTTGGTGGGCGTGTCTCCACGCCCAGCATTATATGTGGTTACCAGGGATCGAACTCAGGACCTTGCACTTGCGAGGCAGGCGCCGGAACCACTGAGCTAACCCTCCGGCCCCCTTACATAGACTTTTGATGGCAAGTCTAAAATTATTCATCATAATGTTTTACAATGGGAGAAATTGCGAAGTATTTTATATAGTACCATATTTTACTTTGTCATAATACTCACCTATTTTAATTTGTATCTTACTAGAGTAATTGGCAATATGTAGTCAGAAGGTACTGATGTAGCTGAAAAAGTTTGTACTACTAGTATTTCTGATGAATCTAGATATTACATCGACATTGGATGTGTACAATATTCGTATAATAAAGCAAGTTTTAAATTTAAACTAGGTTGAAATAAGTGGTAAATTTCTGAAGATTAGGGGCAGGATTTTTCTATCTGTCCTTACTGACACCACTGTATTTTTTTCATTTTGACAAAAACCATTTTGGTGGTGGTTATTTGATTTGAAAAACTCTGTCCATTACTCTACTACACACGGCAATCAAAGATTGTGGCTCCATTCTGGATTGGACTAGTGCTGCAGCCTTGTATGTGCATTTAGCCTGAGGGACAATTGAGGACATGAGTTATTTTGCCTCCAAACCTCACCTCTGCTATGATTTTTGGCTCTTGTGTATTCACCATCCTGGGGAATGGTGGAGATTGGAAGAATGTGGCCCATAGCTGACACAAGCTGTGTCATCCACCATGTGCTCACCACTCCTTTGGCCCAGGTCCCAGCATGGCCCATTTGTCATCAGCATTTTTGAATTCATTCTCCTTTTTTCTCCCAAGGGTGCCAAAGCTGTATAAATACTTGACCCCAAAACTTTCAAAACAAAAGTAGTGAACAGAATTTTATAGAAAGTCTCTTAATAAGTAACCCTGAACTGAAAGGCAAATGAAGACAGCTCAGAAGCAGGAATCTCTGCATTTCTGAGGTTGGAGTCACTTTTGAATTTTTAACAATGATATTGCAAACTGTATATTTATTTTTACTTATTAATTTGCTCTCATTTATCAAGAGAACTAAGAACTCTGAGAAGCTAGTAAAAGAAATGCAGAATTGATTTTTCTATATCAGATATTGGGGAGTTCACTCCTCAGATAATGTTATCCAAAAGACATGAGATAACCTTCATCCCTTACACATAATAAGAACATTCTGACCTTGATGTGGATGAACATGAACAGTTAAACAATATGATAGATTAAAATTGAAGCCAAATAATTTTAATCTATTTTGCGTAAGAAATAATTTTACTCTAACCTCTTCCCAGCCTCCTCTCCAGGGAGCCAGGAACAAATATATTTTCTTTTATTAGTGTATGTTTGTAATAAGAATAGTGATGTTCACTGTGGGAAACAGGCACATGCATATGGCATTGTGAGATCATCTTCACCATCTTGAAACCCTTTCTACATCTCCAAGTGTCTATGTCTAGTTTTCTATTATTTCTCCTTTTTTATGTATGTATGTATGTATGTATGTATGTATGTATGTATGTATGTATTTATGTTTTAGGCTTCTTATATAACAGGAAACACATGACATATTTTGCTGAGGATGATGGTCTTATGTTCTATCCACTTTCCTGCAAGTGGAAGGATTTTACTTTATTCTTTTTGGTTGATAATAATTATATATATATATATGTATATATATATACATACATACATTTATTTGTGACTCATCTGTCGATCAGCATATTGGATATTTCCAAATTGTGAATCCCTTTGCTATAAACATAGCCATCCATATGTCACCATGGTTTTTAAGTTATCACCATAGTCTTGTACAACACCATAGTCTTTATTCACCAATATACCCAGGAGAGGAGTAGCTAGATTAAATGGAATTTCTATTTTTAGTTTTTTGTGAAATCCCTATAGGGGTTTTCATAGTGGTTGTACTAATTCACATTTCCACTAATGATGTGAAAAAAGGTCGTTTTTCTCTACATCCTGTCTTGTCTTTGTTGCTTTTGTGTTCTCAGTGATAATCATTCTGATCTGGTAAGAAGAATCTCAGAATTGTTTTGATTTGCACTTCCCTAAGGGCTAATGATGTTAAACATTTTTCATATATTTATTGCTGATTCGTAGTTTTTAAAAAGTACTCAGTTCATTTGCGCATTTTTTGGTTGGGTCATTCATTCTGGGGACATTAATGTTTTAACTGGCAGATGTTTTCTTTCATTCTGTAGTCTCTTTACTCTGTCAATTGTTTCCTTTGCTGTGCAGAAACTTATAATGTGAGGGAATATGATGTGTTGATACTTGATGTTACTTCCTGGCTATTAGAGTTCAGGAAATCTTCACCTGTTCTGACTTTGTTTCTCCTGGGTTGTTTCCCAGTAGTTTTAAAGTTTCTGTTTTTATGTACAGATCATTAATCAAAATAGTCATTTTAAAAATTATTGGTGAAAATATAGCATTACATTTCATAAAAGTAGGTAAGATGTCAAAATGGTATTGGAGCATGAGAACCAATAGAAAATACTCAGCAGTGAAACTTTAAATCCTAATCTTCATAGAATATGTTGAATATGATGAGACTGGAGAACCATTATGTGTCAGGGTAGGTGAGTGTGTGCAGATGAATTCAGAATCTTATCTTGACTTAAAAATAAAAATCCATATGAAAGAGTGGAGATGTAGCTCAGTGGTTCTGGTGCCTGCCTAGCAAATGCAAAGTCCCTGGTTTGATCCCTGAAAACCACACACAACAATACAGGGCGTGGTGACTCACGCCCACCAGCAATCAGTAGTACCACATACCACAGTGCTGGGAGTGGTGGCTCATGCCTATAATCCCAGCACTCGGGAGGCAGAGGCAGGAGGATTGCTGAGGTCCAAGCTTGCCTGGGCTACATAGTGAGCTCAGGGCCAGCCTGAACCACAAAGCGAGATCCTGTCTCAAAACAAAAACAAAAACAAAAACCCGAAAAACAAAACCATGAATAGCCTGTGTCTTTGGCATGTTTGTGTTCATGGATGATGAGGACTCCAAATAATATGAGGGAATAGAACTCCCGACCTACCATATATCTGAAATGCCGAGTTTGTATTCTCTAAAATTAAACAAATTTTAGGGGCAGTGAAGGTTAAGAGTAGGACAAATTTATTGAGAGAAAGATAGTTTATTGAGACACAAGTGGGTGCAGGAAGTGGGTTGCCCCTGAGTCCCACTTCTTAAAGGAGTTTTACAGAGCAAAATCGTGAGGTGAGGTGAGGTGAGTGTAAGGCGGGACAAGACACTACAGGCAACTAACATGAACAGAAATATGATTGCTTAGGTATTACTGATCCAATAGAAAATTGCAAAGATGGGACAAAATTATGATCAACCAATAAGATTACAAGAAGTATAATCACTTAGGTATTACTGATTAAATGGGGATCAAATAGGGAAGCTAGTCACCTATCAAGCCAGGAGAAGGAAGTTTTCCAGGAAGGAATGGGTCAGGAAGGTTTTGGTTCCCCACCTAAGGTGACCAACTCATATTTATAATATCAATCACTGCTGTTCATCTCTAGGGAAAGTGTGTGGCCTTTAAGGAATGTGCCTCCAACCACAGCTGTGTCATATTCTTACCTGCTGCACTGACTTGAGGGCTCAGTTCTGTCTGAATGCCTGTAGTATTTCTAACTCAGCTGTTACAATACTATCACTAGTATTACATCATACTTTGCTGTGGTATTGGTTTTATATGCACAGAATCAAGAATTGTGGCCTCATTGAGGCTTCCATTTCTATTTCAAAGGGAGGCCTGGGGAGTCAGGTAATGTCCTCTAGGATGTGGATAGGAAGCTGGAAAGTCCAGGACTATGGGACATCTGTGAAGGAAAGCTATGGACAGAGCTCAGAGACAGCTGCAGAGAGGCCAGGGGGTATGCCCTCAGCAAGGGCAATAGGAACAGGAACAGGGCTCCTCAAGCCCCATGGAGGGCATGTCTTAAAACCAGCCTGGGTGCTGGACATGGAGCTACAAAACTTAGTCTTCCCCCTGTTGGGCTTTGGTTTGATCCTTTCGTATGTCTTATTCCTCCCTTTAGAACATGAATGTTTATACTGTGACACTGAATACTTAATTTTCTTATTGCTGTTTAGAGGGGCCAGAGCCAAGGCTTTGCCTTGAGTCGCAGAGGACTTCGGATTTATGAAGCAGGGTGAGGGGTCAGTGAGTCCAGTGATGTACTATGTGCACTTTGCATAATGAGATACATTTAGGGGGTCAGGGTTGGCACATTTGGGTTTAGATCTATAATGTTCCCCCAAAGTCCGTTCTGTTTAGGAGTGGGTATTGAATCATGGTGATGGTTTTTAATCAGTGGGTCAATCGGTTGGATGGGCTCATAGCTGGATACTCTATTATGAGGTGGGGTATGGTTAGAGAAGGAACACTACTTGGGCACGAATTGGAAGAGTGTATTCTGTCCCTTGCTCCCTCTTTCCCTATGTTTCTGGCTGTTACACGAGTTGGACAACTTTTATCTAATATGCTTTTTGCCATGTTCTTTTGGCTTCGGAGCCAGATGACTATGAATGGAATTCTTTGTAAACATGAGCTAAAATAAACATCTCCTCTAAGCTGTGGATGTTGAGCATTTATTCCCAGGGTGGGAAGGTCACTAATGCAGTAGCCTCTGGAAAGTCACTTATGAATTTCTTTCCTTATCTACAAAGTGAGGAAGTTAGATTGGATTTGTGAAGACTGATATGGTCTCTAGCACTTTGTAAGTATATCTTCTGGCTGTGAGTCACTAAATCTTTTTTCCTACTAAACTGAGCTGCCTGTATATACAAACATTAGGACCCTGACAATAAATATATAAACATTTTATCTAATTTTTCCCTTTTCCTCGGTACTGGTAACTTAATCCGAGGCCTTCACCCTAAGTACTATGTCACTAGCCCTTTGGAGACACAGTCTTGAGAACTTGCTCAGTTTTTGAGGCAAGGTTTGAACTTGCAATCTTTTGGCCTCCGTTTCTCAGAGTGCTGGAATGATTTATCCTTTTTTTGTTTTGTTTTGTTTTTGTTCTTTGAGACAGGGTTTCGCTTTCCAGTTCAGGCTGGCCCTGAGCTCACTATGTAGCCCAGGCAAGCCTCGAACTCAGCAATCCTCCTGTCTCTGCCTCCCGAGTGCTGGGATGACAGGAGTGAGCCACCACGCCCTGCACGATTTATCCTTTTATAAGATACTAGTCCAGCACCAAGTAGGGACTCTTGTTATCAAACTGAAACTTTCTTTTGCTACAGACACTTCATGGATCAGTGATTGGACGTGAAAGGGCTTGAGTTGCATATTTTTATGCATTTCCACTGAGAAACAGTGAAGTTACCGGAATTGGGTTATGAGTGGAATTACGGGGTAGATCACAAAAGTACCACGTAAAGTGCCTTGATAGCAGTATAGAAGTATTTTCTCATCACATAAAATACAGTAGATGCTATGTTTTCATTAGGAATAAGAATTAGAAAAATATGTTTTAAAAGTCCTTTTTAAAATGGCCTCTTTAGCTCTGTACTCATTTTCTTATGTAGCTCTTACACTCCCTCGATGTCTCTGACACAGATAACTTGGTCCCCTTGAAAGCTCAGTTTCAGACTCACTGCAACTGAAGAAAAGGTGGCCGCACAGGAATGGCTCAACCCAAACCACCATTTTTCTTACTCTTGTTATTATTATTATTTTTTAACGAGAGCTGCGACCGTCTGAGCCCTCGAGGCGGTGGAGGCGGCTGAGCCGATGTGACTGGTGAGGACCCAGGGGTCTCTCCCGTGGCTCACGCTCTTGGAGCCACGCAGCCTTTTCAAAACCTCTGCTGACTAAAGCAGTATCTGCTGGTACCGTAAGTCGGAGATGCACTGTCTGAATGGATCTGTCGATGTGGGTCTGTGTGGTGGTGACTAACAGAAAGGAGACGGATGCGTTGCAGGCTCCAACCGAGCTGTGCTTCCCAGTAATATTTATAGCACATTGGACGCGTGGCCAAATGTTTTCTAGGTCTTCATTGTGGGAATTCAGTGACATATCTAGCTGTTTCAGCCTAAGTATGACTCCCCCAAGGGAAGGACAAACAGTTATGATAATTAGTGACGGAATTATGTGACAGTCATCAGCTTTGTTTTCCTACATGACCTTCATAAAAAGGAGATGATTTTGAAAAAATGGTGAGAGGAGTTTATGGCTTAAGTGCTGATCCTTTGGCATTGTTTAAACCCTAAACATTTCTGGAGGGTCCGTTCCGGAGGGTCTTTTAGTTCGGGGGTCTTTCCATGCACAGTAGCATCCAGGGAAGGGCTCATTCCCCTCTTGTCCTTCAAAATAGACCGCTTGCCTTTGTAGACATCAAATGTAGCCATTCAGAGACCACTCACGCTTTTAAATGCAGACTTGATAGCATTCATCTTAGAAGATGAGAGAAGCGGCGATAATTCCTCTGGGGATGTCATGTTGGAGTAGGAGGCTGAAGGGAGAAAATGTCAGCAGGTACCGAGAAGCTAATCCCAGAGAGCGGGGCGCTCTTTCAGCGTGGGAAGGAAGCGTGGAAGCTCAAACCTTCCGGCTCCTGTTTTGCGTCTTCTGTTCAGCTCCAGGACTCTTGCGGTACTTCTGGGCTGTGTCCCCCATCCGGGAAGCCGTCCTGCCCCCTGCAGCTGCGGTGGCTCTGCAGACAGCTGTGCCCGGCCTGGCCGCCAGCTCTCTGCACAGGGTGCAGGAGGGGCGGAGGGAGCAGGTGCCGCGTGTGTGCGGGGCGTTCCCTTCCCTCCCGGCCCACGCCACAGTCCAGCCTTTGTGGGCTTTGCGTTCTTGGACTCCGGCGTCGCTTGGGGTTCGGACAGCCGTTTATCACGGTCCCTCCACAAGGCTACACGGGTCCGTTTCCTTTGCCTCTTGCAGAAATTTACAATGTGCCTTTCCTCACAGATTTTCCTCCCCTTCTGGGTCTTTCAGGTTTTTTCTTTCAAAGTCTGTTACTCTCATTTAACAGGGTCAAGGGCAGATAGGAAATACATGTTTCACCAGCCATCTTGAATCTGAAGGCCCTTTTTTTTTTTTTATTAAAGATTTCATCTTCCTCTCCAGCTCTATTTGTATTGAGAAATCTTTTTGATTGGTGGTGAATGTAGTGGAATATCCTTATTCTTTACCAAGAGTGGCTATGGTCCAGTTGTGTTTTCTTCAAAATTCATAGTTTGAAAATTGCCAGTGTGGTTGTTGTAAGAGGCAGGGACTCTTAGAGGTCACTAAGTCGTGAGGTTGGAGCTGAGGAAGACGGGTCTTTATATGATCATTTGCTTGCTCTATGGGGCCTCAGGGTTTGTTCCTTCTTTGCCTTCTACACCTTCTGCTATGTGAAGGAGCCTAGGAGACACCACCTGTGATGAACCAGAGACTTCATCAGGCACCAAGCATTCCAGGGCCTTGCTCTTGAACTCCAAATCTCCAAAATGGTGAGAAAATAATTCGTGTTCTCTATAAGTTACACAGTCTCAGGTATTTTATAATAGCACAAATGGACTAAGACAAAAGATAAATGTCATTGTGTAAAATGATCATATAAACTATGCTAGATGATAAATATATTTTGGTCAGATAATTAAAGTTACACCCTTTCTAGCAGCTGTATGACAGTTATACCACAAGGGCTCCTTTTTTTATTGTGCCACAAATAGTGATTTTAGTGGTTAAATACAAAAACTCTGGGATCAAGATTTAATGTTTGAAAACTGCCTGTGTGTTGTAAGCACCCAACACATGTGGCCATTAGAGATGTGAGAATCACATGTGTACCAGTTACTTTTTCTTTTCTATTTTGAGACAAGATCTCATCTAAGTTACTAATTTGCCCAGCCTGGGCTCAAATGTGGGATCCTCCTGCCTCACTGTCCTAGAGAGCTAGCTGGGAAACATAATATGCACCACCACACCACACCAGTGCAAGTGACTTTTTTGTGTCTCAGCAAATTCAGGAGTCTTGACTGGGGATTGTTCTCCTCATACAGAACCACTGAGGCCTAGTTTCAGTGGAGAATAATTATATGATGTGAATGATAATATTACATTGTTAAGAACAAAGGAGTGATTTGTGAGATGCAAATAATTAAAACCATACCTAAAGGCCTAATGTGTGGTTCATAAAGTTAATTTAAAAACTACCAAAGCTTCTTGGCTCAAGATGGGAAATTTGTAGAAGGGGAAAAATATAAATGAATAACAAAGGAGTTAGGGAAAGGGCATGCACGTGTGTGCATGTGTGTGTGTGTGTGTGTGAGAGAGAGAGAGAGAGAGAGAGAGAGAGAGATATGTTCCAGAGGAGAATGGCATGTAAATGAATAACAACACTGTCAGATGCAAAGACATTTTAAACTCAGAAATTGTTCTGTTCAGAGTACCCTGATTTAGGACTCTTGGCTTCATCCATTTTTGCAAATAAGATATTTTCCCAAGAAACATTCTAATGATTTTTTAAAACTTAAGACATTTTCTAAATATATATAAAATATATAAAAAATATATACATATACATATATATATATATATATATGTATGTATAAATGTATACACACAAAAAAGACACACAGTCTTTTTTCCCAAGACTGTAGATAGGACCTAAATTGGTATATGTTTCTGGGCTGTAACACAGATTGAGGTCCACCTACCAGACTCCATTTGTACTTACGGACCAGAAAATTTTATCCTAGGAATTTGTATGAAGAAATATATACATACTTAGTCATAATGGTGCTTATTATATCATTGTTTTTAAAAGTGAAAATCATGAACACAGTAGGGAAATTACTATGGTAACACAATGTAAAGATGTTGAAGGATGTCAGTACCGCAGAAGCTATATTCCTTTTTATTCCCAGGTCTAACTCTAGGAAAAGGGGAGCAGTCATTTCATTGCTCCTCTACCTGGGTAGACATTAACATGTGAAGCAAACCTAGAGACTTAGTGGCTCCTTTAAGGCAACAATATGATGGCTTGGGCTATGTTTCCTTTTGAAATAGCTTGGAATGGCTTTTTGGGTAAAGACCTCACATTCTTGCTGACTTGGGGTTGGCCCAGGAGGAGCGCAAGGCCCTCAGTACTTTCTAAGCCCTCCTTCCTCTGACAGACAGCAGCTTCATGGCAACCTGAGTGTCCTAGGCCCTAAGCCTCAGTCTGGCCCTGAGGGGCACAGCCCCTGGAGGTTAGAGACTGTCTGCCCTTGGGGCTTCCTTGGCCTGCTGATGCTGCACAGGCCTGTTTTTCTTATTTTAAATCTTTTTTTTTTTTTGAGACAGGATCTCGCTTTGTTGTTCAGGCTGGCCCTCAGCTCACTATGTAGCCCAGGTAAGCCTCGAATTTAGCAATCCTCCTGCCTCTGCCTCCCGAGTGCTGGGATTACAGGTGTGAGCCACCATGCCCGACACTGTGGTATGTGGTATTGGTCACTGGTGGGTGTGAGTCACCACGCCGAGCATTGTATGTGGTTACCAGAATTGAACTCAGGACCTTGTGCTTGCGAGGCAGGCGCTGGAACCACTGAGCTAAATCTCTGGCCCAGACCCTTACTTCTTTACAGTGGGCCTAAGGCCCACAATGATCTGTGGATTAGTGTGTGTCACATTGAGGCATTTTTCATTGTACTGTAATAAGGAAAATAATTTCTTTAATAACATAATTTATGTGAATTAAAAATATACTTAAAAACTGTGTTTTTTTTGTTGAGATTATATCCTTCCTCACTGGGTTTTTAAGTTAACTTTATATTATGGAATTATTATTTTTTTAAATTGAATTCTTTATTGGTACAATTTATATACATCTCACAATCACATATAACATTGGGGAATTTGTACCAGTATATGACACAAGTTAATTCTCATTTTTACCCATATCCCTACCCACCCACACCTCCCCACCTCCTTTATACATACTCTTTTATTTTCTTTCTGAATCATATTTATTCCTTCCCCTCATTACACTCCCATACCAAATTTTCTATGGAAATTTCCCACTCTATAAAAGCTGTCATACTTTCTAGAGCGCATTGGCATCTACAGGTGTTCATGTCAAAGAGAAGATCCAGTATTTGCCTATCTGTGATCTACTGATTTCACTTATTAGTATATCTCCAGGTGTCTCCATTTGCACATAAATGAATCGATCTTGTCATTCTTTATGGCAGAATAATTCTCCATTTTATAAAAAAAACCACGACTTCTTTAACCAGTCTCCAGTTTACGGGCATTTGGGTTTTTTCCAAGATTGAGCTATCACAAACTGAGCTGCTATGAACAAGGGTGTACATCTGTCTTTCCAATATGACTTTTAAATTTCTTTTGGGTATATTCCTAGCAGGGGGATAGCAGGGTCAAATGGGACCCGTAGTCCCAGTTTTCTGAGAAATCTCCACACGGATCTCCACAATGGTTGCACAAGTCTGCAATCCTACCAACAGTGGAGAAGGGTTCCTTTCTCCCCACAGCCATGCCAGCATTTATTGTTGGTTGATTTTGTGATAGCGGCAGTTCTTTGTGGAGTGAGATGAACTCTCAGTGTTGTTTTCATTTGCATCTCTCGAATGACCAGTGATGTTGAACATTTCTTCATATGCTTCTTGGCTGCTTTGACTTCTGCCTCTGAGAAGTGTCTGTTCATTTCAGATGCCCATTTTTGAACTGGGTCTTTAAACTTGGGGAGGCTGATCTGTTTGAGTTCTTTATATATTGTGGATAATAGTCCTTAGTCTGATAAACAGCTAGTAAAGATTTTTTCCCCATGTTGTTGGTTGTCTTTTAGCAGTGCCAGTGACTTCTTTTGCTGTGCAGAAGCATTTCAGTAGGATGAGATCCCATTTATTGATCCTTTCTGCTAGTTCTTGTGCTATAGAGGTTTTATTCATAAAGTCTCTGCCTGAGTCAATGTCTCCAAGAATTTTACCTAACCTGTTTTCCAGTAGGCTCATTGTTTTGGTTTTAATGTTTAAGTCTCATATCCATTGTGAATTTAGATTTGTGTACGGTGAAAGAGATGGGCCTAGCTTTAGCTTTTGGCAGGCTAGAGCCCAGTTTTTCCAGCAACATTTGTTAAAGAGGCTCTCTTTCCTACATTAGGGATGTTTGCCTCCTTTGTCAAAGATAAGTAGTGTATCTGGAATTGTTTCTGGATCATCTAATCTATTCCACTGGTCCTCGGGTATGTTACTTTGCTAGTACCATGCAGTTTTTATCACAGTGGCTTTAAGGTAGAGTTTTAAATTGGGGATTTTAATACCCCCTGCCATGTCGTGGTTGCTTAGAATTGCTTTTGCTACTCTAGGTTTCTTGTGTTTCCAGATGAATTTTTGTATTATTTTTTCTAGCTCTGTGAAGTATAGCATTGGAATTTCAATTGGAATTGCATTGAATCTGTATAGTAGTTGTGGGAGTATAGCCATTTTGACGATGTTCGTTCTCCTGACCCAGGAACAAGGGATATCTTTCCACTTTCTGGTTTCCTTTTCTATCTCAGTTTTCAGAGTCCTATAGTTTTCAGAGTAGAGGTCTTTCACTTTCTTTGTTAGGTTGATTCCTAGGTATTTCATTTTTCTGGGTGCTACTGTGAAAGGGATTGCCTCCCCAATTTCTCTTTCAGTGAGTCTGTTGTTTGTGTAGACAAAGGTTGTTGATTTTTGAGCATTGATCCTGTATCCAGCAACACTATCAAATCTGGTAATTAAGTCTAGCAGTCTTTTGGTTGAGTTTTTAGGATCTTCTAGATAGAGTATCATATCATTGGCAAATAATGACAGTTTAACTTCTTCCTTTCCTATCTTTATTCCTTTTATATCTTTGTCCTGCCTGATTGCTATGGGTAGTGTTTCCAGCACTATATTGAACAAGAGTGGTTGTCTTGTTCCTGACCTTAGTGTAAAAGGTTTCATTTTTTGCCCATTGAGTATGATGCTGGCTGTTGGTTTCTCATAAATAGCTTGCATTAAATTGAGATAAAGTCCATTGATTCCAGTTATCTGTAGGGTTTTGATCATAAATGGGTGTTGGATTTTTGTCAAATGCTTTTTCTGCATCTATTGAGATAATCATATGGTCTTTGTCCTTGAGTCTGTTAATATAGTGTATTACATTGATTGATTTATGTATGTTAAACCAGCCTTGCATCCCTGAGATAAATCTGACTTGATCAGGGTGTATGATTTTCTTGATAACTCTCTGTATTCTGTTTGCCAGTATTTTATTGAGGATTTTTGCGTCAATGTTCATTAGAGAGATTGGCCTATAGTTTTCTTTTATGGTAGGATCTTTCCCTGCCTTTGGAATCAAGGTGATGGTTGCTTCAAGGAATGATTTGGGGAGTACTGCTTCCTTTTCAATTTCATTAAAGAGATTGAGAAGTACTGGTATTAACTCTTCTTTAAAAGTTTTGTAGAATTCAGCAGTGAAGCCATCAGGACCAGTACTTTTCTTTGTTGGTAGGTTTTTTATTATATTTTCAATTTCCCAGATTGATATTGGGTTGTTTAACATTTTTATATCCTCTTCATTCAGGTTTGGAAGTTCATAGGTGTCTAGGAATCTATCCATTTCTTCTAGATTGTCCATCTTCTTGGAGTATAGATTTTCAAAGTACGTCTTTATTATCCTTTGGACTTCCTCTGGGTCTGTGCTGATTTCGCCATTTTCATTCCTTATAGCATGGATTTGAGCCTTTTCCTTCCTTTGATTGAAAAGGTTGGATCAGGGTCTGTCGATCTTATTTATCCTTTCAAAGAACCAACTCTTTGATTCATTGATTCTTTGTATTGTTCTCTTTGCCTCTACTGCATTAATTTCTGCTCTGATCCTTATAATTTCCTCTCTAGTAGGTGCTTTGGGTTTGTTTTGCTCCTCTTTTTCTAGTTGTCTGAGGTTCATCATTAGATTGTTTATTTCAGTTTGCTCTATTTTCCGAGTGTAGGCATTCGCTGGTATGAATTTTCCTCGCAGAACTGCTTTCATTGTGTCCCATAAATTCCTGTATGTTGTGCTGGGGTTGTTGTTTAGTTGTAGAAACTGTTTAATTTCTTCTTTAATTTCTTTTGTGGCCCATTGGTTGCTTAACAGAGTGTTGTTCAATTTCCATGTGTTTGTGAGGATCTTGGAATTACTTCTGCTATTCAGCTCCAGTTTCAAGGCACTATGGTCTGATAGTATGCATGGGATAACTTCAATTCCTTTTCATCTACTTAAGCTTGTTCTATGGACTAGAATGTGATCTATTTTGGAGAATGATCCATGAGCAGCTGAGAAGAAGGTGTATTCTCGCTTTGAAGGGTGATAAATTCTGTAGGCATCTAATAAGTGTATTTGCTCCAAAGTTTGATTTAGCTCAAGTATTTCCTTATTAATTCTTTGTTCAGTTGATCTGTCAATTTGTGACAATGGAGTATTAAAATCCCCTATTACTATTGTATTCATGGATAACTGGCTTTTCATGTCCAGTAATGTTTGTTTTATATAGTTGTGTGCATTAGAGTTCGGTGCATAAATATTTATGATTGTTATTTCTTTCTCTTGGATAGTTCCTTGTACAAAAACATAGTGACCTTCTTTATCTCTTTAATCAGTTTGGGTTTGAAATCTATTTTGTCTGCAAACAAGATAGCCACTCCTGGTGTTTTACAGTTTCCTGTGGCATGGAGGATTGTTTTCTAACCTTTTATTTTCAGTCTATGGGCTTCCTTCTGAATTAGGTGTGTTTCCTGTATACAGCAGATTGTAGGATCTTGCTTCTTGATCCTATCTGCTAGTCTGTGTCTTTTAATTGGCCCATTGAGGCCACTGACATTAATGGTTATGACTGATATGGACATATTCAGAGCTGCCATGTTTCCCTGTTCTCGGTTCTTTTCTTCTTTGCTTTTCCCCCTTTCTATTTATTTTCTTGTTTGCCCCAATGTGTTCACTCTCCTGGGTCTCGTGGGTACGGAATTTTCTGTGTTTTTTTTTTCCAATATGTTCTTTAGGATGTTTTGGAGTGCAGGTTTCATATTTGTGAAGTTTTTCAGGTGTTCTTTATTGTGGAAGTATCTTATTTCCCTGTCTATTTTGAACGATAATTTTGCAGGATACAACAGTCTAGGTTGGAGGTTGTTTTCCTGCAATGCTTGAAATATTTCCCTCCATGTTCTCATTGCACTGAGTGTTTGTGTTGAAAAGTCTGCTGTGATCCTAATGGGCTTCCCTTTGTAGGTGATTTTCTTCCTTTCTCTCACTGCTTTCAGTATTTCATTCTTTTGTTGTACATCTGGAACCTTGATAAGTATATGTCTAGGTGTAGTTATTTTTATGTCACGGCATTTTGGAATCCGATAGGCCTCATTTATCTTATGTCTATATCTTTTCCTGTGAAGTTTTCTTTGGCTATATCTGACAATAGCTTTTTTATGTCCTTTACACTGTGTCCTGCTTCCTCAGTGACTCCAATCAATCTTATGTTATTTTTCTTTGAGTCATCTAGAAGCTGTTGAATTGATTTCTCATGGTCCCTTGCTCTTTTCCATAGATTATATCTTTCCTGCTCATTGGCTGCTATGCTGTCCTCTAGGTCTGAGATTCGGTTCTCTGCTTCATTCATCCTACTGCACAAGCTTTCGTTCTCCTTCATCATTCCCTGGAGCTCTGCTTGAAGCGTTTAAAAGGTTCCATTGCTTCTGCTATCTTGGATTCTAACATCTCACTGATCTCTTCTTTAATGATATCTCTCACTGAGGATAGTATCTCTGTTTTGATTTCAGAAATGAGTTCTGATTTCCATTTTACTAGATCCGCTTTAGTTACCATCTCTAAGAGTCCTGGTGTTTGAGTTTCAGTTTGCTCTATTTCCCTTTTCTCCGAATTTCCCTGTGGTGGTGATCTTTGTGTCTGGTTTTTTGTGTATATTCTCATTTCTACTCTCTCGTTGTTATTAATACTCTTCTTTGTCTGACGACAGGGCAATGTTTGTTGCAAATCTCTTTCTATTATCTGGGGCCGTTTGGATGCAGCACTTTCCTGGGGGGTCCTCCTTGAATCTGTAATGGCCCTTGAGAGTTCTCACTTCTGACACTTCATGGGAGGTATTTGAGCAGAACAATCACATCATGTTTGTTACCATAATATAATAAATGCCAATATCAGTATTAAACACAGTAAATAAGATAAGAAGCTTTGTTAAATTCTATTCTGGAGACTTTGAGCTTATGAGTTACCTCTATGTCTCTATGCCATAATTTAGAATTAATCAGCAATGTATATACCACATACAGATCATAAATGTAGTCCCGGAACCCTTTGGGGATAAAAAGTCACCGGGGAATCAGGGAGGTAGGGAGACAGGAGGAGAATGAAATAGGGTTATCAGATTTAGGAAGATCACCTATATCCTAGAACCTCATATATGCCAGCGGGTACTACAGGATAAAAAGGCATATGTACAACAGTACCAACTGTATACTGTGAGACCGTTGGAGGCTTTGCACACTTTCTTATAATAGTACAGAAGAAGAAATAGGGCAGCCTAAGAATCTTTTACTTCTGGGTATTGCTTCTGACAGGAAGATAGGATAGGGTGTGGGGACAAGAGGTGAATAGAGGGATCTAGGAGTAGATGGCAAAATAGAAGCTAGATTCCCCCCCCCCTTTTTTTTTAATCATGCCTGGTGTCTCTGTGCGGCTCCAGGAGCACGCCTCCTGTGGAGGGATGCAGGAGATGGCTCCAGCTTCTCTAGGGCCTGGGTCCTCACAATGCAGCTCCGGGGTGGGTTTTGGGCTGGGCGGAGGCCCTCAACCCTCTGTAGTGTGGTTGGCGCCCAGGGTCCGTACCTGACTCCTCACTGCACAGCTCCGGGGTACAGTGGGCCGCTCCGCTCCCTTCAGTCTGCCCGAAACGGCCCGGCGTGGCCTACAGCCAGGTCCGTGCGAGCGGGGCTCCCTTCAGTCCGCTGGAAGCGGCCCAGCGTGGCCCACAGCCGGGTCTGTGCGCCTTCTTATTGATTCTTTGTCCAGTTGATCTGTCAATTTGTGACAGTGGAGTATTAGAATCCCCTACTACTATTGTTTTCATGTTTAACTGGCTTTTCATGTCCAGTAGCGTTTGTTTTATATAGTTGGGTGCATTAGAGTTCGGTGCATAAATATTTATGATTGTTATTTCTTTCTCTTGGATAGTTCCCTGTACGAGAATATAGTGACCTTCTTTCTCTCGCTTAATCAGTTTGGATTTGAAATCTATTTTATCTGTAAACAAGATAGCCACTCCTGCCTTTTTGCCATTTCCTGTGGTATGGAGGGTTGTTTTTCAACCTTTTATTTTCAGTCTATGGGTTTCCTTCTGTATTAGGTGTGTTTTCTGTAGAATTGTAGAATCTTGCTTCTTGATCCAATCTGCTAGTCTGTGTCTTTTAATTGGCCCATTGAATCTATTGACATTAATGGTTATGACTGATATGGACATTTTCAGAGCTGCCATGTTTCCCTGTTCTTGGTTCTTTTCTTCTTTGCTTTTCCCCTTTTCTATTTAGTTTCTTGTTTGCCCCAATGATTTCACTCTCCTGGGTCTCACGGGTATGAAATTTTCTGTGTTTTTTTTCCAAGATGTTCTTTAGGATGTTTTGGAGTGCAGGTTTCATATTTGTGAAGTTTTTCAAGTGTTCTTTATCATGGAAGTATCTTACTTCCCTGTCTATTCTGAAAGAGAGTTTTGCAGGATACAACAGTCTAGGCTGGAGGTTGTTTTCTTCCAATACTTGAAATACTTCTCACCACACTCTCCTTGCACTGAGTGTTTGTGTTGAAAAGTCTACTCTGATCCTAATGGGCTTCCCTTTGTAGGTGATTTTCTTCCTTTTTCTCACTGCTTTCAGTATTTCATTGTTTTGTTTTGCATCTGGAACCTTGACAATTATATGTCTGGGTGTAGATATTTTTATGTCACAGTGTTTTGGAGTCTGATAGGCCTCATTTATCTGTATGTCTATTTCTTTTCCAGTGAAGTTTTCTGTTCTTATTTCTGACAATAGCTTTTTTATGTCTTTTACACTGTCTCCTGCTTCCTCAGTGACTCCAATCAGTCTTAGATTATTTTTCTTTGAGTCATCTAGAAGCAGTTGAATTGATTTCTCATGGTCCCTTGCTCTTTTCCATAGATTATATCTTTCTTGCTCATTGGCTGTTATTTTGTCCTCTAGGTCTGAGATTCAGTTCTCTGCTTCATTCATCTTATTTCGCAAGCTTTTGTTCTTCATCATTCCCTGGAGCTCTGCTTGAAGCTGTTTCAAATGTTCCATTGCTTCTGCTATCTTGGATTCTATCATCTCGCTGATCTCTTCATTAATGATGTCTTTCACTGTGGACAGTATCTCTGTTTTGATCTCAGATATGAGTTCTGATTTCCATTTTACTAGATCTGCTTTAGTTACCATCTCCAAGAGTCCTGGTGTTTGAGTTTCAGTTTGCCTTATTTCCCTTTTCTCTGAATTTCCCTATGGTGGTGATCTTTGTGTCTTTTTTTTTTTTTTTTTGTATTTTCTCCACCACAGAAAATACAAAAAATGGCACCCGGTGTAGCCGAGTCCGCACCGCTCTGGGGTGCAGTGGGCTGGTGGGCAGCCCTCAGTCCACCAGAAATAGAATGGCACCTGGTGTAACAGAGTCCATGCTGCTCCTGGGTGCAGTGGGCTAGTGGGCGGCCCTCAGTCCTCCCTATATTATGGAATTATGATGATTCTTTAGAAAATAATTATTTATCAATGAGCTCAAAAGTTGTTCTTTTCATAATTTGTGCCTCTACTTTCTAATGTCTTTAAATAGTCTACTGAATTTTTTTCTTCTTATTAACTGGTGGCTTTTTTGCATATATTATATTTATTTTCTCTTCTAGAATTCTACTTTTCCTATTCAGCAAATAATTCCATTTTTGTTACATGCAAAAACGCAAATGAATTTTTTATCATTCTTCTTACACATATAAATAAGCCCATTTATTTTTCACATAGGGCAATTAGATTTCAAACTGCCAAAACTTTTAATATTTTCCCACAAGAGACTGCTGTCTGTCGTATGTGTTAAAGTAAAATTTAGTGTTGGAAAATTTTTCACTGGCTGCAGTGGATGGCACATAATAAATATAAAAATCTATTATTGTTGCTGGGCGTGGTGGCTCATGCCTGTAATCCCAGCACTCAGCAGGCAGAGTCAGGAGGATTGCTGAGTTCACAGTTTGCCTGGGCTACACAGTCAGCTCAGGGCCAGCCTGAACTACGAAGTGAGACCCTGTCTTAAAAAAAAAAAAGTATCTATTAATATTAATTTAAATAATTTCTTAAGATGGACATCTTTTACATTTTTAAACAGCAACAGTTTTATGAGTCAATGTGTACAAAATCTTTGGAAATCAGTATTTTTAGTGATTCTAGGTAATATTATATAAAACATTTTAGTGGCATAAGTTTGGTTTTCATTTTAGTTTGCTGGGTAATTTGTTAGAGAAAGTGAGACTGGGTGATGACATTTGATGAACTTTAAATCATTCTCTTGTGGAAACCGTTCTGGGAGCTGCCATTTAAAAACAAACACAAATAAAATAACTCCAGAGGAATAAATGTGCTGGGTTGAAAAATGGATGAATGCTGTCGAGGTGCATCAGTCGCCAACTTGTCTCTAGGGCAGAGCTCACTTGTCTATCAGAGAGAACAACACCACTCAAGTTGGCAGGTGCAGTACGGGCCGTGGTGTTTCTCCAGTTTAAAGAGAAAATGAAGGGCGTGTTTGTGAACCAGTTACAAATTGTCAGGTGATCTTCGCCATGGTGCTGCAGTGGGGATTTGGTTAGAGTGAGAGAATGTATATGTGCTGCCGAAGCGAGCACTCGAGTGAGAGAATGTATGGATCTTGCCCCAGGTGTGTAGTCACCTACTCATTGACTAAAGGTGAAAGCTGAATTAAGAATGCAGTGATTCCATTTTACCCTAAAACCAACTTTTGTCTTTTGGTTTTTTTTTTTAAGCCCATAAGAAGATGTTAAAAAGAATAAGGGTTGGGCTGGAGATTTAGCTCAGTGGTTCTGGCACCTGCCTTGCAAGAGCAAGGTACTGAGTTTGATCCCTGGTAACCACATACAATGCTGGGCGTGGTGACTCATGCCCGCCAGCGATCAATACCACATACCACAGTGCTGGGCGTGGTGGCTCACGCCTGTCATCCCAGCATTTGGGAGGCAGAGGCAGGAGGATTGCTGAGTTCCAGGTTTGCCTGCACTACATAGTGAGCTCAGGGCCAGCCTGAACTACAAAGCGAGACCCTGTCTCAAAAAAAAGAATTAGGGTCAAGTAATATAAGTGTGATTGAAAGAAAGTGTGAATATTTAAATTAAGAAATGCAGTGAAAGACACATCACCATTAACCCACAATAACACACTCCCTCTCACTTGGAACACAGTTAGCATGTCCTTCTCTTCCTAAAGCAGCTGTACAAGTCCTTTTCCGTGTGTGTCTTTAGTTGTACTATTGAGGCTGCCTCCATGTCCTGAACTGATTTAAGACACGGATGGGAATTTCTGTCAAGTAAAAATATCACAGTGTGTTCTTATCTTTTATTCACTGACCCACTTCTGGCTCTTCTCCAAATAACCATGAAAGGTCAATATTTTGATTGAAGTCAAAACATGGAGATAGCTATGACATTCCAGCTAATGATGTGAAAGAAGGCTCCCAAGTGAGGGCAAGTATTTTGAGGAAGATTAATAGCAATATGTCTTTTACTATCGTAATTTAAAAAACTTAAACATTTACTGTATATTTTTATCATGTATCTTATTTAAAACTCTCTTATAAATCAATCCAAAAGACATCATTAATATCCATAATGGGTGAAATGTCTTTCATCATCAGAATGCCCATGACCAAATTATTCCACTTGGAAAACAAACCTTACAGGCTTTCTATACATATTATAATGGGTAACAGGTTGAATGGTGCATACTTCTCCTAGGATAGACACATCAGGCCAGAACCTGTGATTGTGTTCTTGGAAAATGTTACTGTAGCTGCACTTGAGTTAAGAATTTCAAAGTGTGATTTTTTGCAGTGAGGGTGGGCTCTATTCATAATGTCAAATGTCCTTGGAAAGAACAGAGAAAAACAGAAGACAGGGAGGAAGAGACTGTTTGGACACGGAAGTGGAAATTGGAGGGTTGCTGTCAGAAGCCAGGGAGCTCAGAACCTCCCTAAACTGGAAGAAGCAAGGCCATTCAGCTCAGGCCATTGGAGGGACATGACCTGCT